>CAUYPK010088259.1:102500-149347 GCA_963574355.1 Loris lydekkerianus | reverse complement strand
CTTTTTCTTCCATTCTTGAGATACTTTACTAAGAAGAATATGTTCCAGTTCCATCCATGTAAACATGAAAGAGGTAAAGTCTCCATCTTTCTTTAAGGCTGCATAATATTCCATGGTGTACATATACCACAATTTATTAATCCATTCATGGGTCGATGGGCACTTGGGCTTTTTCCATGATTTAGCAATTATGAATAGAGCTACAATAAACATTCTGGTACAAATATCTTCGTTATGATGTGATTTTGGGTATTCTGGGTATATGCCTAACAGAGGAATTATAGGATTGAATGGCAGATCTATTTTTAGATCTCTAAGTGTTCTCCAAACATCTTTCCAAAAGGAATGTATTAATTTGCATTCCCACCAGCAGTGTAGAAGTGTTCCCTTTTCTCCACATCCACGCCAACATGAAGTTTGACTTGAAGTCACATCGGCCTGTTTCCAAATATAGCTGTGCTATATACTCACATGATTTTGTTCAGGACTGTAAATCCTTTTAGGGCAGAATCTGTGTCTTATTTATTTGGTTCTATAGCCTTAACTCTAACTTAATGCACAATACATCATAGGGGCTTAATAGATGTATGTTGAAAACAAAGTTATTTAATTTGTCTGAGTCTTAACTTTCTTATTTATAAAATTGGGGTAATAATTCTTTACAGGCTTTGTTATGATGGTTTTAAAAATAATATAGTAACATAGTTGGTATGTAAAAAGCACTAAAAATGTTCTTTCCTTTGAGATTTATTTTTCTTTAGTTGAAAAATAAATACAGTATTAGTGATCTGGTTTTCATCTTTGAGTTTCATGTAACTTCATAGAAACCTGCTTACTGTCTTTGTTTTTTACATTTTAAAGAAATTAAAACTTTTTTTTCATCTTTCTTCCTTCCCTTTCCCATCCTTGGTCTTGCTCTGTTGTGTGGCCTAGTGTGCAGCAGCATGGTAATAGCTCACTGTAACCTCAAAGTCCTGGGCACAAGTGATCCTCCTGCCTTACTTTCTTGAGTAGCTGGGACTACCTGCACCTGACACCATGCTCAGCTAATTTTTTCTTTTTTGTTTTTTTTGTAGAGAAAAGTGTTTTACTTTTGCTCAGGCTGGTCTCAAACTCTTGGCTTCAAGCAGTCCTCCCACCTCAGCCTCTAAAAATGCTGGGATTACAGATATGCACCATAGCTCCTGGCATAAAACTTTTAGATGTTAAAAGGGTTTAGAAATTTTCCCTTGGCTGCAAAATATTCTTATGGCTTGAAATGAGAGGGAAAACCTGACTATAGTTTGAAGTGAGCTTTTTAATGACAGAAAGAGCCCATAGATTATGTAGCAAGTTCCATTAAATTAAACAATTTTGTGAGAAGCATGATACCAACATTTATTTATTTAATTTACTTAAAAAATTTTGTTTTTTTTGACAGAAAGTCTTACAGGCTAGAGTGCCATGACCTCAGCCTAGCTCACAGCAACCTCAGACTCCTAAGTTCAATTGATCGTTTTGCCTCAGTCTCTCGAGTAGTTGGGACTATAGGCACCTGCCGCAGCACCTGGCTAGTTGTTCTATTTTCATAGAGACAGGGTCTCACTCTTGCTCAGGCCAGTCTTAAACTCCTGAGCTCAAGCGATACTCCCACCTTAGCCTCTCAGAGTGCTAGGATTACAGGCCTAAGTCACCACACGTGGCCAATTTGTTTATTAGCCTGCTCTCCAGAAAAGTACCAACATGGTTTTAAATGGAATGTATTAATAGTCTCTTAAGAGCAGCAGTAATGTTCTGATGTATCCATGTTTTCAGCAATTGTATGACTCTAGTTTTGTTAATACCCTATATTTTTCATAATCTTCTTCATCCCTAAAGTTCTGATACCTCATTTTTACTGAGTTTTTGCTCAGGAGATGATGTGCGTGATATTTTGTACCACCTGTAGAGGGTAGTGTAGCCTCTGTTGGGGAATCAGGAGCATCCCCACACATTAGCTTTTATGTTTGTCATGCCCTTTCAGTCTATGGAATAAGGTAATAGGCTGGAAGGGAGCAATGGTGAGCAGAAGATGGGTTTTCCAGAAGTAGACTATGGCCTCATGGTGCCTTCAGAAGGGTCTGTGGGGCTAGAAAGACTTCAAAACTCAAAGTACAGCCAGACCACCCACTGCTCACATGTATGGTGGCTGAGTGCACGCTGTGCCTTCTTGCAGCCTAGTAACACCCAACACTCTTATCTCGGTGGAAGGAGCTCAGGCAACATTGTCTAAGGACATAGATGTTTGTTTCTATAGAACACCATGGGAATTCTTAAAATTGCAATTGATGTTCTCTACCCTGAAGGGACCATCACAATTACTAATGAAGAACTGGACTTTCTTCATTTCAGGTCAACATCAGTAAATGCCATTATTTAGTGGATTTGGACACCTTGAGAGAAACACCCCGGGAGCCCAACTATTCATCCAATAGAGAAGAATGGATCAGTTTGGCCTACAGGCCATTCCTCGATGCTTCTAGGTATGTAGCTTTAATACTGTGAGATGTACTAGGACTAGGAAGGATCAACATTTGATTTTTGGATTGAATAACTTCTTGGCCTGGGCCAAAGCTAGTAGCCATCATTTTTGTTTTATGTGAGCACAACATAATCTGTTTTGTCCAGTTGCCTAAGAAAATGAAAATATTTCTTTTTCATGTCTTCAGAATGCAGAGTGTATTCTTAAATCATCAAATGAAAGAATCTAAGTAAAACAGATAGGTCTACTGAAGAAAAGTCTAATGAGTGGTTTACATTGATTGTTTGGCAGCCAGCTTCAGCTGTCTTAACCAAGAGTATTCTGACACTGTCAGGAAGATTGACTGTGCCTTTGAGGAGCTAGGAGTTCACGTACATTATTTTCAGGCTCAAGCCTAGGCCAGGGTTGGGATAGGAATTATTAGATCTGAAACAGGGAGACTGAATAGACCAGGGCTCGGCTGGCTCTTCATAAAGCTCTCATAATTAATGATAAGAAGTGACAAGCATTCCACATCATATATCAAATCATCACATTGTACCACATAAATATATACAGTTATGGTTTTAATTAAAAATTAAATAAAAAGTTATCAGGACATTCAAGTGATGGAGTAAGGGGGAGGGTAAGTTGGAGAGGTCAACGTATATGTGGGCACAGGTCCAGGTCAACAGACAATTGTCATTAAGGAAGTTTGGGGAGACCTGGTGGGCAGAGCCCAGGAGACAAGAAGTCTGAAAGAAAGCAAAATGTAGAGGACTAGGTCTTACGGGGCAGGTCTGAGGCTCAGAACTGGGGACGGGGCCTAGGACAGGGCTCTACAAAGACTAAATGAGCACAGGTGCTGGGTTTAAGTCTGAGGAACCAAAATATAGGTCAGGATACCAAGACAGGAAATAAAATACAGAGATAAAAGCAAGAGTCTCTACTTACTGGAACTGAAGCATAAGACTGGTTGCGAGTAGGAGGGAGTGTTCTTAGTCTAAGTTAGTTCAGTTAAAGCTGGACCAGCAAGAAAGCTGAGATGCAAATCTGGGTACCAGGTCACTAGGTTGGTCTTGGAAGTAAAGCTGGAACTAAGTTTGGAGAGCTGTAGGAGCTCAGCAGGTGACTGTGCTTTCAGACTGTGAATCTTACTGAGTCTATAGCCAGTTATAATTGGGAAGGATGAGAGGGTGGTTGAGGAGAGGAAGGCAATCAGGAGGTATCTGAGTTCTCCAGCAATTCTCAAATACAGGAACTGGAACCACACTATCATCCTATAAATCTTTCTGTAGCCTGAAGCCATTCCCTCAAGTATCTGATACACATAATTTCTAGGTGTTCCATTTCCATATACTGGGAAATGGTGCTTCTTTTCAACAGACATTTTTTAAGAACTTGCAATGTCCAGGTGCTTTGGACATATTAGTGAATAAAATAAAGAGCCCATCTTCAGGGAGCTCATTGTTTGGAGATGGGTAGGGGAGACATACAAAAAAATGTGATAAATGAGGAAATAAGTTATATGGTAAATAGAGATTATAAATTTTATGGTACTTGAAGGTGATAAATGCTAAGTAAAAAAAAAAAAAAACCTAGCAGGTTAAGAGGATTGAGAGGTCCCCTAAAGTTGAGGGTTACACTTTTAGCTAGGCTGTCAAGGAAAGGTGATAATTGAACAAAGACTTCAACGAGGTAAGGGCATTAGAAGTCCAGGGGAACAAGTAGTGAAAAGGCTTCTTCTGGCTTTTCCAAGAAACAGGAGGCAAGTGAGGCTGGAGTGGGGAATAGCAGGCAGTATGGTCAGAGTGTGGTAGGGGCGAGTGCAGAATATGAAGGGCTTTGTAGGCTGTTGAAAAACTTTTACTCTCAATTACATGGGGAGCTACTGCAGGATTTTGATATAACTTTCTGTGCTAAGAATAAATGGTAATCGTAGTAAGGGAGTAAGAATAGAAGCAGAGAAACCAGTTAGGTTACTATTGCAGTAGTCCAGGCAAGAGATGAGGGTTGTTCAGTGCAGGGAGAGGGCAGTTGTACCCGACCATATAGCTCATGGGAAGGAGAGCAAGAGTTAAGCTCAGAACACTCTGTAATTATAAGAAACACTTCTCGATAATATAACACCTTGGTGATAAGGGCATGGGGAGGGATTCGGCTCTCCCAGAGACCTGGCCAGTCCCGGGCCCCAACAGGCAATGGAAATAGAAGTTGTTAGATTCAGGATATATGGAAATGCACGGAATTCAAAGTGTGAGAGAAAGAAAAGAATTAAAAGTGATCCCAGGGAATATGTCTAATAAAGGACGTGAAGGGAACTATAAAGGGAATTATGAATTCCTGAGAAAAGAAGTAACTGAAGACATTAATAAATGGAAGAACATCCCCAGCACTTGGCAGCGAAGAAGCAACACTCTAAAAAAGTCCATACTACTCAAAAGATCTGCAGATTGACTGCAAGGCCCATCACAGCACCAACGTCATACTTTGAAGAAATTGAAAAAAATAGTACTTCTGGGTGGCGCCTGTGGCTCAAAGGAGTGGGGCGCCAACCCCCTATACCAAAGGTGGTGGGTTCAAACCCAGCCCCAGCTAAAAAGTGCAAAAAAAAAAAGTACTTCATTTTATATGGGACCAGGAAAAAACCCAAATAGCCAATACAATTTTAAGAAATAAAAACAAACCTAGAGGCATCAGGTTATCAGATTTCAGGTTATACTACAAGTCTCTATAGTGGTACTGGCACAAAACAGCATGGTACTGGCACAAAAACAGAGATGTGGATCTATGGAACAGAATAGAGAATCTTGACAAGAACCCAACCATGTGTTGCCATCTGATCTTCAATAAACCAAAGTGTGCACTGGAGAAAAGAATCCCTGTTTAATAAATGGTGCTGGAAGAACTGGCCAGCCACACGTAGAAGACTGAAATTGGTCCTGCGCCTCTCACCACTGACAAAAATTGACTCCTGGTGGATAAAAGATTTAAATTTAAGGTGCAAAACAGTAAAAATTGTAGAAGTATGGGGGAGACTCTTGACAAAATCGGTCTGGGAAAAAGATTTTATGAAGAAGATTCACTTGGCAATTGCACCAACACCAAAAATAAATAAATGAGACATGATCAAGCTAAAAAACTTCTGCACAGTTAAGGGTACCAACAACTAAAGCAAGCAGACAACCTTCAGAATAGGAGAAGATATTTGCATGCTATAAATTTGAGAAAGGGCTGATAACTAGAATCTACAAAGAACTCAGATTAATCAACAAGAAAAGAGCAAACGACCCCATTTATAAGTAGGCAAGACTTACACAGAAACTTCTCTGAAAAGGACAGATGATTAGCCAACAAACAAATGAAAAAATGCTCATCATCCCTAACCATCAAAGAAATGCAAATCAAAACCACTCTGAGATGTTGCCTAACCCCAGTGAAAATAACCCACCTCACAAAATCCTGAAATTGCTGGCATAGATGTGGAGAAAAGGGAACACTTCTACACTGCTGGTGGGATCGTAAACTAATACAATCTCTATGGAAAGAAGTATGGAGAATTCTCAAAGGACTAAAAGTTGACCTCCCATTTGATCCCTCAATCCCAGAAGAACAAAAATCACTTTACCACTAGGACATTTGCACCAGAATGTTTATTGCAGCTCAGTTCACAATTGCCAAGAAGGGGAAGCAGCTCAAGTGCTCATCAACCCATGAATGGATTAACAAAATTAACAAACTGTGGCAATGTATATTATACCATGGAGTATCCATGTACTCAATACTAATATGAAATAAATATATGAACAACTACATGCCCACATGAAAGAAAAACACAAGTATATTCTAGTGAGGGGGAGGAGAGAGGAGGAGGGAGAATGATTGGCAGGTTCTCACGTAATGTGCACAATGTGAGGGTGTTCAGAACGCCCTGGGTGAAGGGCTCAATTATAACTTGAACTTTACCTTAGAAAAATGAAAACAGTGTTGGCCCAGCGCTCATAGGTCAGTGAGTAGGGCGCTGGCCACATACACGGAAGCTGGCAGGTTTGAGCCCAGCCTGGGCCTGCTAAACAACAATGACAGCTGCAACCAAAGTATAGCTGGGCATTGTGGCAGGCACCTGTATTCCCAGCTACTTGGGAGACTGAGGCAAGAGAATTGCTTAAGCCCAAGAGTTTGAGGTTGTGAGCTGTGACGTCACGGCACTCTACTGAGGGCGACATAGTGAGACTCTGTCTCAAAGAAAAAAAAAAAAAAGAAATGAAAACAGTGTAACCTAAACATGCGTACCCTCATATTAATCAAAAAAAAAAAAAAGATCCTAGGGGATTTGATCTAAGCAACTAGGAAAATTAAAGTGCTGAGACGGGAAAGACTGCGTGTGGAGCAGGTTTCAGGGTGACACTGAGAGATCAGCTCTGATCAGATCTGACATGTCAGTTCCCAAGCAGACAGAATTATTGAACAGCCAGCTGGATGTAAAGTCTGGAGGTCAGTGGGGAGATCTGAGCTAGAGCTAGAGATTGGCGTTTGGAATTGTTGGCATTTAGACGATATTTAAAAATATAATATGAAATGAGATGAGCAGAGGAGTGAATGATGTTAGGGGCAAGATGAGGTTAGGTGAAATTCAGTGTTAAGAGGTTAGGAAGAAGAGGAACCAGCAAAGGTGACAGAGAAGGAATGATCAGTCAGGCAGTAGGAGAGGGTAGTACCCTGAAAACTAAGGGAAGAAAATGTTTTCAAAAGGAAGGCGTGGTCGGCTGTGTTAGAAGCTGCTGGTAAATCAAGTAAGATGAAGAATAACAGCTGGCTGCTGGGTTTGGCAGCTGGGAGAAGCAATTTGGGTGAAGTGGCAGGGCAGGGCATAGAGCCTTGAGATGTGAGGGCGGTGAAAGCAACAATAGTGAAGAATTGGGGTAGCAAATATAGATAAGTCTTCTGAAGAGTTTTTCCATGCAGGGAAGTAAATAGGGCTGTAGCTGGTGGTGGATGTTAAGGAAGTGATAGCTAGAGAAAGTTTTTAACCTTTCCAAAAATTTTTTTATTATAACATATTGTGTATATAATAGAATTTGCCATTTTCACCATTTTATGTATACGATTCAGTTGCATTAATTGCATTCGCAGTGTTATACTACCATGACCACTATCTATAAAACCTAAAAAAAAAATTTAAGTTTTTTCATTGACTTTATTTTCTAGAGTAGTTTTGGGTTCCCAGCAGAATTGAGCAGAAGGCACAGAGATTTCCATACACCACCTGCCCCCACAAATGCACAGCCTCCTCTATTATGAGTGTCAGTTTGTTAGAGTTGATGAATCTACACTGTCACTGAAAGCCCCTAGTTTACCCTAGGGCTCACTCTGGGTGTACAGTTCTACAGCATAAAGTAGCACATCCATCATTACAGTGTCATATACGATAGTTTCCCTGCGCTAAAAATCTCGTGCTCTGCCTGTTCTTCCCTCGTCACAGCCCCTGACAGCCACTAATCTTTGCCTGTCTCCATAGTTTTACCTTGTCTAGAATGTCTATAGTTGTAATCATATAATACGTAGGCTTTTCAGATTGGCTTCTCTCACTTAGCAATGTGCATTTACATTTCTTCCAATCCCACTAGTTCATTTCTTTTTAGCTCTTAATTATATTCCATTGTCTGGATGTACCACAGTTTATTTACCTACTGAAGGGCATCTTGGCTGCATCCAAGTCTTGACAGTTGTCTTAGTTTGGACTGCTATAACCAATGACCAGACTGGGTGGCTTAATTCTCACAGTTCTGGAGGTTTGAAGTTCAAGATTAAGGTGGCAGCATAGAGAAGGCTGTGGTGAGGGCCTTCTTTCAGGTTGCAGACCACCAACATCTTGTGCCCTCACCTGGTGGACAGAGGCTGAGGTAGCCGTCTGATTTCTTCTTAAGACACTAATCCCATCCTGGAGTGCTCCACCCTTGTGACCTAATTACTTCCCAAAGGAAAGCCCCCCTACACACATCATCACATGTAGATTTCAACATACGAATTTTTAGGGACACAGACATTTGGCCCATACCAACAATTATGAACAAAGCTACTCTAAATATCTGTGTGTAGATTTTTATGTGGACATAAATTTTCAACTCCTTTGTGGAAATACCCAGGGGTGTGATTGCTGGATTGTATGGTAGGAGTACTTGTAATTTTGCAAGAAGCTTCCAATTGATCTTCCAAAGTGGCTGCACCATTTTGTATTCTCATCAGCAGTGAATGAGCTCTTATTGCTCCACGTCCCTGAGAGCATATGGGGTTGCCAGTGTTTGGATTTTGGCCATTCTTACATGTGTGTAGTGGTACTTCATTGTTGTTTAAATTTATGTTTCTCTAATACAGCAGTTCTCAACCTGTGGGTCATGACTAATGAAAATACATCCTGCATATCAGATATTTTACATTATAATTCATAACAGTAGCAAAATTACAGTTATGAAGTAGCAATGAAAATAATTATATGGTTGGGGATCACCATGACATGAGGAACTGTATTAAAGGGTCGCTGCATTAGGAAGGTTGAGAACCACTGCTCTAATAGGATGTGGAACATCTTTTCAAATGCTTTTTTGCTACTGTGTATCTTCTTTGGTAATGCATTTTTGTTAAGGTGTTTGTCCTATTTTTAATTGGGTTGTTTATATTCTTATTGTTGAGTTTTAACAATTCTTGGTATATTTCAGATAATGTTCCTTTGTTAAATCTCTTTTGTGAGTATTTCCTGCCAGTCTGTGCCTTGTCTCCTCACTCTCTTGACAGTATCTTTTGTAGAACAGAAATTTTTAATTTAATTTTTTTTTTTTTTTTTTTGAGACAGAGTCTCAAGTTGTCGCCCTGGGTAGAGCGCTGTGGCATCACAGCTCCCAGCAGCCTCTAACTCTTGGGCTTAAGCAATTCTCTTGCCTCAGCCTCCCAAGTAGCTGGGACTACAGGCACCTGCCACAACGCCCACCTTTTTTTAATAATTGTCATTGTTGTTTTTTTAGCAGGCCTGAGCTGGGTTCAAACCGCCAGCCTCGGTGTATGTGGTTGGCAACCTAACCTCTGAGCTATGGGTGCCGAGCCTAGCCTATTTCTTTTAAGATGAGGGAAGTAACAGGCATGTCTGTATACTGATGACAGTGATCTTTTATAGAGCTAAAAACTGATGGTGTAGGAGAAAGGAAAGAACCACTGAGCAATGGCCTTGAGTTAGGTAAAAGGAGATGCGCAAATAAGTAAAGGATTTAAAATAAATAAATAAGTAAAGGATTTGGATGGACATATGGTCATCACTGTACAGCCCTGTCTAGTGGACCTTTCTGCAGAGGTGGAAATGTTTTATTCTGCACTGTCTAGTATAATAGCCACAGGCCACATGCGGCTATTAAGCATTCATAGTGTAGCTAGTATGAGTGAGGAATTGGATTTTTAGTTTTATTTAATCTTAGTTTAAATTTAAATAGCCATGCATAGCTGGTGGCACAGAATAGTACCAGGCAAGTATAATTTACGTACAATTCAATTCATCCATTTTATGTGTATAATTAAATGATTATTAGTAAATTTGCCAAGTTGTACACCCATTACCACAAATCAATTTTAGAACGTTTCTTTCACCCCATTCAGACCCCTCATTCCCACCCACAACTTCAGGGACCTAGTAATCTGTTCCCTGTTTCTGTAGATTCCTTTTCTAGACCTTTCTTTGTTTGTTTTTTTTTTTTTTTTTTTTTTTTTTTGTCAGAGTCTCAAGCTGTTGCCCTAGGTAGAGTGCTGTGGCATTACAGCTCGCAGCAACCTCAAACTCCTGGGCTCAAGCGATTTTCTTGCCTTAGCCTCCCAAGTAGCTGGGACTACAGGCGCCTGCCACAACGCCCAGCTATTTTTTGGTTGTAGCTGTCATTGTTGTTTGGCAGGCCCACGCTGGATTTGAACCTGCCAGGTCTGGTGCCTTAGCCGCTTGAGATCTCACAGGCACTGAGCCTGGATATTTCATTGAAATGGAATCATATAATAGGTGGAGCTTTGTTTCTGGTTTCTTGACTTAGCGTGTTTTTAAGGTTCATTCTTGCTATAGAATGTATCAGTTGTATCCCTTTTTATTGCTGAATATTATTTCATTGTTTATTCCTTTACTAATTGATGGACATTTTGGTACTTTCCACTTTTTGACTGTTATGAATAGTGCTACTATGAACGTTCATTTGTACATCTTTGTGTGTGAGGTTGGGTTTTAGTTAAGAAAGTTCAACAAAGCATGGGAGGGGCAAAGGAGTTGAAGGTTTATGCAGGGAAGTGATATAATGAGTGACCATGACCTTAAGTTTGTAAGGAGGAAATAGGGGCAGGGCATTGAGGCAGGAGAGACAATGAAAGGTGGTAGGGTCATGGATGAATTTTCAGATATTGTCAGAATTGGGGTAGTAATAGGAAAGAGCTGGGAAGACAGAAGCAGCAGTAACGGCATGAAGTTTACATCACATGTGTTCTTTGGTGCCTGTCTTGTTATTTGGTCTATTGCACTTTCATTTTTGAATTGAAAAAACTGTGATAACATGAGACTTTGGCCTGGAAAAATCCCCAGTTCTGCGGGCACAGCAGGTCCCAAACAGCCTTCTAGTTAACTGGGGGATACCGTTAGTGGATTTTAATTTTCCCTAAGTCATGCTCAGGGCATTATTTTCATGACCATATGCTGACAATGAAAGAGATCAGTGGGTTAAGAACTGAAGAGGTATGGTTCACATTAAGGTGTGCAAAGTACATTGAAGAGAGAGTGGAGTTTGAAGATCTGCGCACAGGAATCCTGGCTGCTTGCTGGGAGTATTCTTCTGATTCCCAGACTACCACATCAGTAAAACAGAGATAACAACTTTCTGGGTATGTATGTAAAAGTACTTTTAAATTCCAAAGCATCAAGGAAATGTCAGGCCTTTCAGAGAATTTGCAGGTAGCCCAGGTTTCCAAAATCCAAAATGGTTATGTTCCTCAGCATCTTCTAGTATATGTGAACCCACTGCAAAAACAGCAGGATTCTTCCAGCCCACTTTGCCACAGAAATTTATATCTGTCAGCACTTTGACATCTGATGTTGCTGACTTTGGGCCAACTAAGTTAGACAGAGCCTGTGTGCTCAGAGCTGTCACTCTGGTGGTATACACCAGACGCTTTCATGAGTGTGACACTGAAATGCCATCAAGCCTATTTATCGGGGTTGTCAAATTTCCTGTCATCTTGAAACAATGGTTTTTGTGCTTTGGCAATTTGTATAACATGGAGAAATAATGGTACCATTTGGGTGGACTGGTCTCGACCACTTGTGTCTTAGACCCAAGGTCAGATGGGACTGCAGGTCTAACTATTTTTCAGGTCTTTCTGAGGAAAGGAGGCTTTAGTAAACTGTGACTCATAGCTACATGATCTGCTTAGAGATGTGAGCAGGTTCATTTCTCAAATCCGAACCTGCTTTCTTCACAGTTCATTTCTTTGAAATCATTTCTTCTTTCTTCCATTGTCTGTCCATCTGCCAACTGTGCAATCAGCAAATATTTATTGAGCACTGCCAGGCACTGTGGTTGATTTTAGGTCAATAGTGATGAACAATAGTAACGCCAGATCCCTGTCCTCTTGGACCTTACAGTGTAATGAGAAGGCTGGTACTAAACAGTCACACAAATCAGTGTGTAATTATAAATGTGTTAAGTGCTTTAGAAGAAAAGTACAGGGAGCTGCCAGAGGAGAGGTGCGTGGGCCTTATTAGGTCCTTAAACAGCTGGTTAAACAGGTTTGGAAGTCAAAAAGTCTTTACTGAATACCTTGTCACATACAAGTGTAAAAGAGTAATTAGGCATAGGCTTTGCTCTTAAATAACTTACAACTTTTGTAGGAAGACCAAACATATGAAAACAAGTTGAAAACAGTGTAAAGACCATTCAGATGCCAAATTGTGTGCTAGAACCTTAAAGAAAGGAGAGAACCATGGAGTTTAAAGCACACTTAACCAGAGGCGGCTTCCTGCAGGAGTGGTGCTTAAGCTGAGGCTTAAAGGAAAAGCAAGATTCAATAAGTGCTGGTGATAAAGAGGGAGGAATCACTTATTTAATTCAAGAAGCAATCGTGAGCACAAGTGGAAAGCTAAGAAGCAGTCTATTGGATGAGCGGCCCAAGAGTCAGTAGCAAAAAGTTAATTTACCTCTTTGGTTGGTTTGAATCTGCATTTGCATTTATTATGTAAGGTAACCTATAATATTCATCTACCTCAAAGCTCTTATGAAAGTAAAAAGGGACCTGTCCTGGGCACATTGAGATTTATGGGGTCATCCTGCATTAAGGTGACCAGAATAAAGAGACTTGTCCCAAAAAGCAGGTGGGGGTGCAGCATGTAGATGTAGCTCCTTCACTCCATTGTCCATGTTTACTGTGTGGATTTGCCCATAGTTCTCTTATTTAATTTGCTGACATCAAATTTTAGGCTACATTTTATTGTGGCCTACATTGGGCCTCAGGGGGAGGGGAAGCAAGCAATCAGGAGAGTTTGAATATAGTACTAGGACATTAAAAAAAGGCATACTCTGAGTTATGTGACACTGGAGATTCCACTCCAGGGAGAAGCAGCCTAAAGATTATTAGGACAGTTTTGTGATTGGGGAAAATTTAGGACTTCTGAACATCTGTGAATATGTGAAGGCTGTTTTCTGTTGAAATTGTTACAAGATAAGCAAGGCCTTTACTGTTGGACTACTGGAGACATACTTAAGAAATAGGCATAAATGGTGTTAGCCTATTTGGTAGAATAGTAGCCCAGGTGTTCTTTCACTTCCCTTTCTAATTCACTTCTCTGCTTTATCAGAGGCCTAGAGACCCCCAGTCCCATTCGTTTGAGAAAAGATCCAGGCATAAGATCTTAATAAGCATTTTCTAGTTTCTCCTCACACAAAGCTGGCACCAGAGCTGCAGTGCCGTCCTCTCTCTGAGTTTGCTGGGGGTTTTTTGTTTTTTTTCTTGAGACAGTCTCACTATGTCACCCTTAGTAGAGTGCTGTAGTGTCACAGCTCACAGCAGCCTCCAACTCTTGGGTTTAAGCGATTCTTTTGGCTCAGCCTCCCAGGTAGCTGGGACTATAGGTGCCCACCACAATGCCCAACTTTGCTGGGTAATTTTATAAAGATTTATCAGACTCCCAGGATATGGGGGTCTAAGCTATTTGACAGTATCACTTTTTAGACCAGACACATTTGTTACTCTGTGGCCATCTCCTATTACATACTTTCTAAAATGAGAGAGGATTTTTTTTTATTTCTTTGAAGCATGATATAATTGTTACTTGAATAAAATAGCTCAACAAGTGGGCGGATGTAATGCCTACTCTGAGAGTCCTCAGAGAGGAGGAAGGGACAGTGTTGCAGTAAATTACTGGTGGGTTCCTATCTAAGTGTGGTGAGAACACTTGGTTGGGGGAGTCTGGTGGGAAAGCCTCTCCAGGATGCTGGAGTTGGCGTCCAAGCACCAGGGCCTGTTTGTAGCGTGGAGACCAGCTGGGCGGCCCTGCCACTGCTTGGCCGCACTCCTCCCCCCGCTCCCTCCTGCTTCGTGGGTCCCTTTTGTCGCGCTTGCTTTGCTTTATCCGTTTGTTTGGGGATTGTGAGATTTTCTTCTTCCTTGTTTTGGAGTCTACTAGCCTCATCTAACAGGATTTTAGGCTTACCTAATTAGGGGCTCAAGATATTTGGGGGAGTGCTTAGATAGGGCAGGATTTCATAGCCCTGCAATTTATAATTGTAAACAAAGAGTAGACGCAAGTAAGTTAGAAGTTAAAACGTTTGGCTGGTGTGGGTAGGAAAGGGACATTTTCTAGTCCCAGGACCTCTGCAGCAGGAAGGTGGGGAAGTTCTAATAACAGGGGTTGCTGTGTGTGTTCTTTCAGCACCTTGCATAGGAGTCTCGGTGACCACTGAACTTTAGTTTCTCTGGAGAGTTTCAGATAAGGCCCTTGCTTTCCCTTTAGCCTCCCAGCATCTGTGAGGCTTAAAGAGCCCATAGCACCTGTATTCGTTTTTGTCCTATGGGACAGTAGTTGGTTGGTGGGGCCAGTGTCTCGTCTGCCCTCTAGCTCCAGCATAAGCAGAACCGTTTATTTCTGGAAGACCACTGGAGTCATCACCGTAAAGGGCAGGTTAGATGGAAGCTTTGTTCCCAGTTATTGCTGTGTAAAATGACAGCAGTTTGTTGTTGCTTTCTCTCGTGGTTCTGGGGGTTGTCTAGGCTCAACTAGCCAGTTCTTGCTCAGAGGAGACACCTCCAAGCCTTTCTCATTCATATGTCTGGCAGTTGATGCTGGCTGTGGGCTGGACACCAGCTGGGGCTACTGGCCAGAACACCTTCCTGTGGCTTCTCCGCGTGGCCTGGGCTTCCTTACAGTACGGTGGCTGACTCCGCGGGTAAGCATCTCAATAGCTGTGTAGCTTTTTATTATCTAGCCTTGGAATCCTGCAGTAGCACTTTACCTCATTCTGTTGGCTGGAAGCAAAACACTTGAATAGTTCATGTTCACAGAAAGGGGAATTTGACTTCCCTTGTTGATGGGAAGAGTGTCAGAGAATTTACGGACATGTTTTAAAACCACCACAGTTCTTTTAATGTCATTGTCTATCTAAATTGGATAATTTTTGTAATCTTTCTCTTTAAAGGAGATTTGTTACGGAAGAAATGTGGTGCATATAGCAGTCCAGCAGGCTGTTCTGTCTGCAGCTTCTTGTTACCCAGGTGGAAAGGGACACTCTACCCCATGGTAGAGTTTGGTTGCAGGCCAACAGTTTGACATGTTGCGGATGGTGCTCCGATCCTTTGGGTAGAGTTAGTTCTCCCTCCTAAGCAGTCTTTGAAATGCTTTCATCGTCTTCTACCTAACAGTCCTGGTGGGGCCCTTAGCTCCCTTCATGATGCCAAGAATTCTACCAAACAGTAGGAAAGAAGAGATCAGAGTTTCTGTTCTTTTCTATTTCTTTGTCACCTTATTTCTCTCTTAAATTTTTGTTTCATTCTTCATCATTTGGGGGCTTTTTCTACTTTTTTTCTCCCGAGATACTTTTCTAAGATCCTTCATTTGTCAGAGCTGCGTCAGGCCAGATTTGGGTTCAAAAACCATTGGTGTTTTGCTCATTGTATTATCCAGCTGCTTGATTATTCAGATCTACTGACATTTTAACAAGAATAAATCTTTGTTTGTTTGTTTCTCTGAAGCTCAGAAAGTCTCCTTTCTATTGTGGTGAAATTAGTTCTTGAAAGGGACTACTTACAAACAATCTGTGCTCTGAGTCTATGCTGGAGAGACCCTCAGGTCTGAAGAGTATATGCGTGTTTGGCACCATCACTCCTTTCAGCCAGCAGCTGGTGTCATCAGAGGCCTTTGTTCTAAGTTCCCTGAGAGTTAGAAACACATTACATGTTGATTTTCTACAACTCCTAGCACATTATAGAGTCTTAGAAAATATTTATTGATTATTTGATGTATTTCACATTCTTAAAACTGGATTATGCTTGAGTAAAAAGAAAAATATGATCTGATTTCTTCAGAAGCTTCTGAAGCCCTTTTTTTGTAAAATAAAGATAATGTGATTATTTTATAGCATATTCATTGTTTATTTTATCTCTGTAAAGCCAGCCAAAATCAGCTAGCTTATACCCCTGTTTGTCACACAGAAGTGGCCAGAATGAGGGTCCAACAAGCAGGGACAAAAACCAGCTTGAACACCGTTCAGCTTCTTCTCCATAGGAATGGGGAATGGAACATTCGGGATTCAGATATATAACAGCTATCAGATGGGAAAGAGGCTAGTAAAGATTGTTTTACCAGCAACCTCGACAGGACTGAGGCCAGAAAATGGCCAGTTGCCTAATAGCAATTCTTGGTCAGTTTCCTCATTCTGCATATTGGCTAAAGGTGATTGGTGGAGAGGTTACGATGTTGTGCCAGATGAGGGCGAGGCCCTGGCTGGGCAGAATGATTTGCTCTGTCCTCTGCCTCACAGTACTGTGATCCCAGCCTGTGCCTCAGCATACTTCATAGTCATTGCAGTGTGGATTTTTGGAGGCTGCTCCCAATAGTCAGAACCATGAATACAAGACCCTGTCTCTAAAATAATGGAAAAAATTAGCTGGCTATGGTGTCACACACGTGTAGCCCCAGCTACTCGAGAGGCTGTGGCAGGAGAATCACTTGAGCCTAGAAGTTGGAGGCTACAATGAGTTATGATTATGCTGCTGCACTCCAGCCTGGGCAGCAGAGTGAGAGCTGTTTCTTAAAAGAAGAAGGAAGAGGAAGAAGAGGGAGGAGGAAGAGGAGAAGAAATAATCATTGAATGTTGCATGTCAAGGGTCTATTATATCAATATTATACATGCCTGCTGAAAATGAAGTATCATACTGGATACGTGGGTAATGCTGATCCAGCACATTCTGTGTCTGACACCTGGAGAGACTCTGTATGCTTTTGCAGTACAATTTTCTTTGCTAATATGGGTGCCCTCTGATCTCACTTGCGTTCTGTCATCCCATGGGCCTCTGCAGCTCCCCCTCTTCACCCACCACCCCAGGGTAGGCTCCTACTTTCTCCGCCCCACCTAATGGCGTTAGGACTAGATTGCTTGGTGAAAGGACATTTCCTTTTCCTCATGGAAGATGAATATTGCAAGAAGAGACATAAGCTAAATGCTCTGATGTAAGAGTCAGGGAATAGTCATTCAGTTCATTCACAGGTTATTTATTGAGCACTTTCTGTGGCACTGTCCTACAATCCGGAGATAATACAGTTAGATATTTTATATATATCTATATTATAATTCTGTCCTCAAGAAACTGACATTCTAGTGGAGTGTGACATACAGCAGGGGACTCCTGTATCCGTTCTCCTTGTGTAATAGGGTTGTAAGTCCCCTCTGCATTAGTTACTGACCATCAATGTCCCTCACCCCATTTCCTGTTAAAAGACTGTTAAAAAAAACTGTCGTATTTTTTGTTCCTTACCTGCTTTCATTGAGTACGACTATCTGAGATTCTCTTCAGAATTGAAGATAGCTGTGAAAGGCCAGTTCTGCACTGAGGGTTATCAGAAAGTCTGTCACTGAAATGTGAGCTAAGCGCAATAGAAAAGGGGAGTAGAGAGGAGCGAGCTTTAAAAAGTCTCAGGGGAAGGGGAGAAGGGAATGGACGAAAACCTACCTGATGGGTATAATGACCTCCAACCGGGTGACCGACACACTTACAACCATGACTCCAGCGTTACTAATGCTATCTATGTAACCACAAATATTTGTATGCCTGCTATACTTTGAAATTTTTAAAACCCTGAGATTAAAAGATGTTTAAAACCTAAATAAAATAAAATAAGTAAAAAAAAAATAAAAAGCCTCAATGGAAAGACAACTGGCAGTAGGTTTGGATTACAGGCTTTTAGGGGAAGTTTGTGTTTGGGTGGATGATTGGGCACATGGGTGAAAGGATGGATGGGTGGATAGATAAATAAATAGATAAAAATAAAGGAGAAAACCTGAATATAAGAATATTTTCCTTTTTAAATGAAAAATTGGCCAGCATTTCCCTTCGAGCTTGCTGAACTGGTGACATCAGGAACTGGCAGCCAGTCCTCCATTGACATCAGCAGGAGCAGACTGATCTCCACAGCAGAATGCCCCCAGCCCTGATAAATGGGGCTGATAACTGAATTAGAAAACGTTCTGAGCCATCAGCTAATTATGCTGTTCAGGCAGTTGCTTTGTCTAGATCTGTTTCATCCTTGAACCACTTGAATGACTTTACCACTGGGAGGGCCTGTATTTCAGTCTCCATGGTGGGGTGTAGGTTTTATTTCTGCCTAAATTTTGCTGTCTGTGCTGCCCTAGTGTTGCAAACTGGGGGCAGGGGGTCCCAGTCCAGCTCTGAGCGGGGGAACTCTGTTACACTAGAGCAATGCTTGGGCATTTCACTCTATTACAGACACTGTATGAGTTTTGATAGGCATCAATTTTGTTCTGTGATTCAGTCTGATCTTTGTTTCCATGCATGTAAATGTGTACACACACATTGCTCTAATGCTCAAATGCTCTTTCTTCAGCAATAATACAAAAAACAAATTCAAAGTGCCCAGTCATGCTTAACATATTGAAGCTATTGATGGCAGAGAAATTAATCTAGAACACTAGAAATTAATCTAGTGTTAGAAATGAAGAATTCAAGCCAACTTTTTTTTTTTTTATAAAAAAAAAAAATCACAAAGTCTTCCAGCTCAGAGGTTAAGATGGGCCTAGGAATATATTAGTTAGTGGCTTTGGATGATATCTCTGAATGCAGCTGACTACTCACTAGCTGTCATGTATGAGTCTGGAATAAATCCCTCTTGAGAATACCTGATTCCCGGTTTCAGAGAGGTATCTAAGAGATTCCAGCTTGTCATTACTTCTGGCTCTTCTTGAACCTGCATCATTAAAATGTAATTCTTGAATAATTTTTTGAAACCTTTGATGATTCATAGTTTTGTGAAAGTGAGGACCGCTATCTTCCTTTGCTATGTAGTTCAACTATTCCCATTTTTAAATTTCCAGATACCAATTAGAATGATCATCCAATGAATTTACTTTATTTCTTTATGGTCTATATTCTTCAAATAACTTCTGTATACTTGCCTTTAGCAGTGTCAACTTATGAACTGTATCAAATACAGTTTGACACATAAATACCATAAAAGATGGAAAAGCGTGGTCCCATGTCTTTTTAGCATAACAGAACAATTCTTATTGCAAAATATTGTGTGGTGAAGTCTTTCCTCCTGAATGACTAACTGGACAAGAATATTTTATTTCCTTTTTGTTCTTAGAAATGTATCATTCCCTTATTAATTCTTGACGTTGAGAAAACATATCACCATCTGAAGATTAATAGTCTGGAATTTTGGTTGTGCAGTCAGTATCCCCATTATCATTAGAATGCTGCTGTTGCTCTCTGCACTGATAGGATTTGTCTAAGAATTATAAAATGTCTTCCTCTGTCAATTTTCTTTTCATTGTCAATATGGAGGGGAAATTTAAAATTTTTGGATTCTCAGCTGTATTCAATGAAAGCTAAAAGCAGACTATAAATATAATGTCTCCAGTCATTTATACCTTATTGAAAAATAATGCAATATTTTAGGCAATGCAATAAGAAAATTGAAGGGTAATGCAAAAGTGATGATTCATTTTAATATTGTATTATCCTTTTCAGTGATTTCATCTTTTTTTTATTATATTAGGGGTTTTTTTTAAAGCTTAGTTGTAAGTAATTAAAGATATGGGTAAAAAGAAGACTGCCAAAGATTCTAAATGTAATGTACCTTGCTTATATTTATAAAAAGGTACTATGGACCCATATGGTAATTACAAGATAGAATGAGTTTTATTCTTTTTTTAAAAAATAAGTATTATTTATCTTTGTTCTCTGGAAGACTCTAAAAAGAATCATTTGAACTAGCAGTCTTCCCAAATAAGTAAGGAATTGTTTCAAAAAGAAAATCATAAACTAAAATTGGGTCCAGTGGACCTTTCCGTTGTACCTAGGGCTGAGTTGTCAAGAAATATATAATAACTAGATTAATGACTGAAGCTTTTATTGTGAGTCAAGAAAATGACAATTAGTTTTAACTTTTCTTTACTGAACTTAAGCTTGCAGAAGTTTGCTCCAGCTTGTGTCTTTCTGCTCCAACCTTCACTTCATCTGTGTGAACAAATACACAGGTGTTCATTTTGCTTTGTCTCACGAGTCTCTCCTCTGAGCCTCTTTTCTGTCAAAGTCCTTGAATTGTTAACTGTTGAAGTGGAGGGTGTCTCTGTTAAGCACAGGGTCCTGGTTGGGGAGAATCTGTAAGGGGTGTAGATGCCAAACACAGTACCATTGTACACAGACATTGCAGGAGTTTGCCAAACCCAGGAGTAGGCTGCCAGTACAAATGCCACGTTGACATGACATTTACAAGTTTAGAATTTCGAAAAGGACTGGCAGTGGAACACCCTCAGCTATGTCATCTAGGGTGGCAGTAACTAGGCCAACTTCTGATTTTCAGACTCAGAAATCACAGAAATATACTTCATATAGAGTTTAAAACTATCATAGCGACTTCTTCTAGGAAATGATAAATCCTATTAGCCATTAGGGTAAACATAATGGCTGAGAGTGTGACTCTGGAATGAAACCTGGGTTTACATGAAGGCTCTGCTGCTTACTGTGTGAGCCCAGGCAAGTTTAAGACTCAGCTTTCTGTCTATAAAAGTGGGACAGTCGTGTTGCCTGCCTCCTTTGATTATCACATGTATTAAATAATATATTCAAAAGGGTAAGCACTTTTCAGATTCTTTAGGAACTTGTAAAAAATTCAGGTTTTCCATTCTCAAATTTCAGCAATAAGTAGATATACTTTGCTAGGGACGTTTTGTCACAGCATGAACTTGTGTGTGGACCCTTTGCTTGACTTTATTATTGAAACATTGTGCACAGGACACAGTTTTCTTCCCCTCTCTAGGAAAATTTAGAGCTGGAGTCAGGATCATTTGAGTATTTGGCATTTCTGAGTTTCTTGGCTGTAGAAACCATTTGGATGTTAAGAATTCATTTCAGTAATAGCAGTCCCTTGATTGACTTGGAACATTTTTATGGCAAGTTCTGATGCAGAGTGGAGACCCAGAGTTGTTCTAAAAGATAGACTGTGTCATATTGGGGTTGGTAATAAACTTTGTCACAAGTAACAAAATACTTGGTCTTGATTAAATCTTTGTCATGATGTAATTCCTAAGTAACCAGCTTTTCTGTGCTACTTATCTAAAATACAGGGTGGCTGTAAGTCCTGTGCAATTTAAAATAGTTTGCTACTTTCAATTGCATGTGAACTTTATGGACACCCTATATAATCCTTACTATGGTACTTTGTTTATGTCCTTTAATCAATTTTACTACCATTTGTAAATTCTTCCAAATAATAAAATTCTTTCTTTTCTTCTCCCCCCTCCTCCCCCCATGTTTTATAGGTCTTCAAAGCTGCTGCGGGCGTTCTATGTCCCCTTCCTGTCAGATCAGTATACAGTATATGCAAACTACACTATCCTCAAGCCCCGGAAAGCAAAGCAAATCAGGAAGAAAAGTGGAGGTTAGCAATACACCTCTGGCCCCAAAGGACAACTGCCTGGTTAACTAGTGATTCGGCTGACCTGACTTCCTCCAAGCCATTGCCTGTATGGTTTATAATAAAGGTCTTCTGACATGAATACTTGAATTTGGGTGCTTTGGGCTAGTCAGAGGCTATTGCAAAGTCTGGCAAAAGTCACATTTCACCTCTTGTCTGTGTCTCTGTTCTGCATGTACAGATTTTGCTGCTAGGGAAACAAAGGCCCCTAACGTACAGGTAGATATATTGCTTCACATCTCATTTCTTTTTCTTCTGTTCAATTATTTACTAGACCGGAGAAGAACAGAACCAACTTACAGGAGGAATTGAAAATCCTTGGACTGGATGATTGTGTTAAGCTGTTCTCCACACTCTGGCCTGGCACCTGAGAACTAGCAAGCCTGGGCCACACGGGCTTCTCCACCAAAGCTGTTAGGCAGCTCCTAGCAGACCTTCTTGTTCAGACCCTTGTGCTGAAAAAGAAGACAGTCTAGTTGCCAATCTACATGTCTGTTTCACCTCCAGTAAGACTAAGCTTCTATAAAGTATTTTACAAGACTAGGACCTTGTCCTGGAGCTATCTCAGGAAAAAGGCGACCATCTGAGGAACTGTGACTTAATTTTTATTTATATATGATGCCTCTAATTTTCATTTTTTTCTTTTACAACCACCTGTAACCATATGGCAGTTATGTGTTTGTGTGTTTTAAGTTTTAGCATGCTACTTCATGATTTCTAGACTCCTTTGTATAAAGGTATCAACAGACCAAGCTATAACTGTATAGAACATATTTGGAACACATTAATTCTATCAATTGGTAGATTGGGATGACATCACATTTTTAAGAAATATATTCTGAGGCCATTGCTGAGGAAATTATTATTAGTATTTCCCTCAAAAAAAATCCTAGTAAAAAGGACTAGTATACTACATGTATTGATAGCACCTATTTTTGAGTTCTGTCTAAGGCACACGCTGCATGGGATATTTCTAGTCAAATAAGCAATGATAATGACCTAATTAAAATGTACCAAGTATATACTATCACTTTACCTGAACGTGCAGTATTTTAGTTTACAAGGCACTTTCATAGCATCTCATTTGATCCTCACAGTCACAATGTGTGGAGGACGAGGCAGTGACTTTATCTCCATTTCACAGATAAGAAAACTGAGGCTTATTAGGGGAGGTAGAGTGACTTCCTCCCAAGCCAGTAAGTGGTAGAGCTGACCCGAGAAGCTAGGTTATCTAACTTCTCCACTAGTGCTTGTCTATGACAATATTGCCTGAAAGGATGATGAGGTTGACCAGAGGCCTGTTTGGTATTGTAACCCTCTATTTTAAAGAAGAGTTTTATCTGTATTTCTTTGAGTTTTTGGAGCCTCCAGTCTGCCTGTGTGTTAGACCAGCACAGCAGTGCTGTGTGACACATCCTGGCCTGTGGCAGGAAAGTAGAGCTTATATTTGGAAGTCATGTTCCTTTGCAGCCACACAGGATCCAGATATCAGCACTACTCTTAAATCCATCTGGTGGTCACGTTAGAGGTGCCTTATTTCCTAAGAGTAATTGTTTCTAGTGTCTGCAAAATAGAATGATTCTATTTTTGAGAATTCCCATCTTTTATTTTTCGACAGAAGGATTTTAATAGGAACCAATCCCAAGAGAGGAGAAACACAAGAAGAAATGACTAGGCACCATGTGAAAAGTTCCTCTTTGAGATCCCCTCTAAGGAACATCTGAGACAAAGTTGAAGCACTGGAGAGGTAATAGGTCTAGACCAGAAGTGTTCAACCTTTTTTTTTTTTCCTGCTAAACATCAGAAGAATATTAAATTAAATTTAGGCCACACATTAAATACAAAAACGCTAATGAAAGCTGATTAGCAGAAAAAGTCTGTGCATGCTTTTCATGATATCTGACACCACAGATAAGCAAAAAAGTCCCCACAAAATCAGCATGCAGCCCGGGGCCGCAGGCTGGACACCCTTGGTCTAGACCAGTGGTTCTCAACCTTCCTAATGCCGCGACCCTTTGATACAGTTCCTCATGTTGTGGTGACCCCCAACCATAAAATTATTTTCATTGCTACTTCATAACTGTAATTTTGTTACTGTTATGAGTCATAATGTAAATATCTGATATGCAGGATGGTCTTGGGCAACCCCTGTGAAAGGGTCGTTCAACCCCCAAAGGGGTTGTGACCCACAGGTTGAGAACTGCTGGTCTAGACAGTATAGAAAGATAACTGGAGAGTGAATGAATATAGACTGATGTACCACCTGCTTTAAAGCTCTCTAGCAGCTGGGCGCAGTGTCTGATGCCTATAATTCTGGTGATTTGGGAGGCTGAGGCTGGAGGATTGCTTGAGGTCAGGTGTTTGAGACTAGCCTGGACAACATAGGAAAGCCCCATCAGATTAGCAGGCATAGTGTCTTGTGCCTATTGTTCCGGCTGCTTGAGAGGCAGAACCCAGAGGATTGCCTGAGGCCAAAGTTTAAGGCTCCAGTGAACTGTGATCTTTCATTGCACTCCAGCCTAGGTGACCTGGCAAGATTAGCATATTGGATCTGGATACAAGGCAGAGAATTATAAGTGAAACATCTTGCCTTACTTACAGCAGTGACTGTCCTTCATGGGAGCTGGGGCCTCTACTTTTTGTAGGGGTAGATAAAGGAGTCCAGTAATGGAGGTCCACAACAAGTAGCTTTTTTCTAATCAAAGCAGCACAAAGTAGATGTTTTGTCTTCTTGCTTGTTTAAAAAAAAATAGGTCTTCTGAGTAAGAATTTAATTATAGTATAGCACAAAAAAGGGCCAGAACTAATACAGGGATTCCTTAGAAATATCAATTCCTGTTCCTCTTAAAACCTAATTTTGGTTCTCTTTGTTCTATGTATCTTGTTAGAGCACAAAAAAATAAATTGCAGAACACTGTGCCACATGTTGTAGGTAAGGGACTGAGAAATGAACAGGTTTTTTTTTTTTTGTTTGTTTGTTTTTTGTAGAGACAGAGTCTCACTTTATTGCCCTCTGTAGAGTGCTGTAGTGTCACAGCTTACAGCAACCTCTAGTCCTGGGCTTAGGAGATTCTCCTGCCTCAGCCTCCCAAGTAGCTGGGACTACAGGCACCCGCCATAACGTTCTGCTATTTTTTTGTTGCAGTTCAGCTGAGGCCGGGTTTGAACCCTCAGTATATGGAGCCAGCGCCCTATTCACTGAGCCACAGGCGCTGCCCATCTGTGAATAGGTTTTTGTGAAGGTGTTTTCATGTGATGTTTTATAAACACATTAAAGAATTCCCATCTCTTAGCAATACAGGGAGGTTAGTTTTGCCTGGCAAACGAGTTTCAAAATTCCTGTTCAGAGTGGCGCTTCTCCCCTCCAGAGTTGATGTTTAGCATGAGCTGTCTGCTGTGTTTGCTGCATCCAGTGTCTAGGTATCCATAGATTGTTGGGTATCAAGGAACTAGGAGCTTCAGATTATTCCTAAGAGCTTTTGATGATGGGCTGAGTGAGAGAGTATGTGTACTTGGCAAATCCGAGGATCTCTGATCTCTAACTCTAAAGCAGTTTTATCTGAATCCCAAATATGACACCGAGTACCATTACTGAACCTGTCGGGATGGTAGGTATCCATTATCAAAATTTACCTCTCACTTGGGAGGTGCCATCTGATAAGAAAGAAGACAGGTCATTTTAATCTCTTGGGATGATCACAGAAAATTGCAGCCCATACTCTTAATTACAGAATTCAAGTTTAGAAACACTCTTTCTTTTAAATCATAATGGTTTTTTACCCCAGTCATGTATTTGGGTCATATTTTAGTGTTTGGAATTCCAGGAAAGAACCTTAAAACTTGTGTAATTCTACAGCATGAGACCTGGGGTGACCATTTGGGCAAAGCGCCAACGGCAGTCTTGTATTGTGAATTGCATTTCCTGGGATTTACTGAAGTAAGAATTCACTGTGATTATGTAGTCTCCTGGCCAGTCTCAGACAGCTCTGCTTTTAATTTGCCTGATTTTATTTTTTCTAAAGAGGGAAAAGAGGCCCAATTTAATCTGTGCCTCCACAGGCATGTTAAAGCTCATGTGTTAATCCATTCTTAAGCTTCTACATTAAATGTCTTGGGTAAATGAATAAATGCATGTGTTCCCAGCTTTAATTTTTTTTGCAACAGAAAGATCAGAGTTCCATGTGGCATTGTTGGATTTCACACAGAGACTCCTTGTGTGTCCATAAATCTGAATATTGCCTTTAATTTTTCAAATTTTTATAACCATGTGAATCATGCTGCAAACGAAATCAGGAAACAGCATAGTGTTGAAGCAGGAGTATTCTCCAATTCACTTGTCTTCCTGATCCTTGTACTTTATTTCATGTGTCAGTGTTTACAGAACACATTGTATTTTCTGTGAAGAAAAAAGTGAAATAAATCATGGCAGTTTGATTTTCCTTTTCTTAATGTGACATTTTCTCTTTTGTTTTTAAATCTTTGTCGGTAATTGGAAACTGAAGGAACTCAACTTCATCTGTCTTCCTCCTGGCCCTACCGCTCTGAGTATAGTCCTGCCTTCTGTAGGTGAAATAACCCAGAATGTTTATCCTGAGAACTTGAGGAAGAAGACTTTGGGGAAGCCAGTGAGGGTTAGTTTTATTTTACCTATGGAATTACTCAACATTTAAACATTGTGCCTGAAAGAAATTAAATTTCTGGATCCTTGTTAAGTTTTTGGATTGAGAATCTCTGGGCCCTGAGAGTCTAAGATTCATAGAAGGCCTCATCCAGGTGTACCTAATATCTGGGCAATCTCTGCCCTTGTTGAAGTTGTCAAAAGGAACGAAGCTTTTTAATTTTTGATTTGATTTTATATTTTTAGGGGCAGGTGTTCATCATATTGCCCAGGCTGGCCTGGAACTCCTGGGCTCAAATGATCCTTCTGCTTCAGACCCCCAAATAGCTGGGACTACATGTGTGCATCACTGCACCCAGTTGGAATAAAACTGTTTTTGAAAATGAATTCCTCATATCATTGCTATACTTTGCACTTTATACCCAATAATTTCTAATAGTCACTTGAAATGGATCTTCTTTCCATAAGACCCAAAATTCTCTTGAAACTTGGTTTGATTTATTTCTCTTACATTGTTTTAGGGAAGGGTGATTTTATTAACATAATTCCAGGAGGGAGAAGTCCACAGCCTTAATTCTCCCCTCTGTCTAGGATGTTATCCTTTTCTCTGTTTATTTGCTACTTTTAAGCTTTTAGGACTGTCTTTCTCCTCTAAGGAGACTCCCGAGATTACGTCCTTTTCTGAACTCTCTTGGGTACCATCTTAATTAATGGCCTAAAACCTGAACATGCAAACCTTGTAAATTTGTCTCCCAAGAATACTGTTGGCACACGAGAGGCAAAGACCATGTCATACTCCAGCGTGTTCCCAGCGTTCAGCACGGTCCCCTGGACATTTTGATACTGTACATCTTTATGGACAATGAAGAAAGAAAGGTAAAAAGAAACCTGGAACTAAGGTTTCTGAGGTCTGACAATTTAGTTTGCAAACTCATCCTAGAAAAAGTGTTACATATCTCATTGCTGAATATCACTATGTCATTACTCTCACTTGCCAAGTACTCGCCTTGGTAAGCTATGCACCAACACCAGCACCTAGTCCTCTCTTCAAAGCAATTTTGAAACTCTTTCTTTGGAATGATCATCAAAGCTGTTGTTGTATTACCATTGATGTCCTGAATGTCATCAAAATGTCTTCCTTTCAATATTTCCTTTATCTTCAGGTAAAGAAAAAAGTCCCTGGTGCCAGATCAGGTGAGTAGGGACGGTGTTCCAATACAGTCATTTGTCTACTGGCTTAAAAACTCTCTCATAGGCTCGGCACTCATAGCACAGTGGTTTCAGTGTGCCGCATACACTGAGGTTGGCCCTGAACCTGGGCTGGACCAGCTGACCAACAATGACAACTGTAGCAAAAATAGTCAGGTGTTGTGGCGGGCACATGTGGTCCCAGGTACTTGGGAGACTGAGGCAAGAGAATCGCTTAAGCCCAAGAGCTAGAGGTTGCTGTGAACTGTGATGCCACAGTGCTCTACCAAGGGCAATGGAATGAGACTCTATCTCTAAAAAAAAAAAAAAAAAAAAAAAAAAAAAGATTTTTCTGACTATTTCTGGTGATGTTTACTTGGTCTGCTATGCATGTATGTTTCTCCCAGTCAGCTGATGGTTTTAATGTACAGGTCAATGAATTTTTGCAGTGTTTTCATCAGTTCTGCTCTTTACTGGCCACCCTGACCTTTCTTTATCAGTGATGCTTTCTCTCCTCTTAGAAAAATGTTTATTTGTATGCCGCCATTTTCTTCTGGGCATTATCCCCATAAACTTGGGCTAACATATCCCTGATTTCACTTCCACTCTTGCCAAGTTTAACAAGAAATTTAATGTTTGTTCATTGCTCTAATTCAAGCTCCAACATTCTTACAACAGCACACAAAAACTTGTGACACT
Source organism: Loris lydekkerianus (assembly GCA_963574355.1). Taxonomy (NCBI): domain Eukaryota; kingdom Metazoa; phylum Chordata; class Mammalia; order Primates; family Lorisidae; genus Loris; species Loris lydekkerianus. The sequence goes on along the minus strand of CAUYPK010088259.1, from coordinate 121,147 downwards.
TAATGAACCCCATCAGCAAGACACTGCTACCAAGTTGAAATGAACACAGCTGTGAACCACGGTTCTGAGATCTCACCATGCTGTTTGTACAGCGCTGCCAATTATAAGCGCATGATGGCGAGATAATGAGCTTAATTGTCAGACCTCATATACAGCTATTGCTCTCAAACTGGCTTAGAGTTTTAGACCACAGAAGATACAGCACATCATAAGTCCTGTAGTACCCAAAGAGCAATTTGAAAGATATGAATGTGGCTATTTTAGCAAGTCTCCTAAAGTACAGGGGCTTCTACACAAAAGCAGATTCCTCCAGTAGCTTCTAAAAAGAAATAGCATACTCTGTTGAATATATCTATCATGACTTGATTTTGGACAGTCAGACGTGAGTTTGGGAAAACCTGTCCTTCCAGGTGTGAGGAGGTGCTTGGGTCCTACCAGCTGCATGCCTTGCTGGGAAGAGGCAGTCGGACTGCACGATGCCCTTGTAGTGATATGCTCAAATTGAGTAATATTAAGTAGCAAGTGATATTTAGAACGGAAAGCTGTTTTTACTCCATTCAGCTGTGGCGTTCAGTATAGACCTGATGTCTAAACAAATTATAATCAACAAATCTGATAAATGAAATCAGGAAAATAGAATTGTAGTGACAAAGACAGACTAGGAATTTCCTATCGTGGCTTCCTAGAATGAATAGTCTGTGTCAAAATTAACTATTGAGTTTACATAGGCTCAGCGCCTGTAGCTCAGTACTGAGGCCACTGGCCACATGCACCCGGGCTGGTGGGTTTGAAACTGGCCAGGGCCTGCTAAACAGCAATGACAAGAATAATAAAAAAAATAGTCGGGCACTGTGGCAGGCGCCTGTAGTCCCAGCTACTTGGGAGATTGAGGCAAGAGAATGTCTTAAGCCCAAGAGCTTGAGATTAGTAGGGTGACATAGTGAGACTGTCTCAAAAAACAAAAAACAATTGCGTTTAAATAACATTTTACTTGAGTGTGAACTTTCTTTTTCTTTTTAAGTGATTCTTCAGGTATCTTCATAAAATTCTTCCAGGTGGTAGCAGAGCTTTTGTTTGGTTTTGATTTGTGTTCTTATTCTGTCATTACATGCCTAGAGTTAAAAGTATAAACCAGGTGACCTTTTAGTGGTGCTAACAGCCAAAAGATTGTGTGATTTAAGACAAACTTATTCTGACAGGGGCTTTTTTAAAGACCTACAACCGTGGATTCCAGGACATTGCCTGCCTTTGTAAGGGTTCTCTTTGGCCTTCATTTGAAGGCAGAAGCGGTGTTTGGTAGCCTTTGATTAGGCATTTTAAATCACAAATCCCAGGGCGGCAAATGAGAAGGGTGTACTTCTGGTTTGTTGGCTAGCTGCTTCACCAGCACTAAATGTTGAACATAAAGCAGCAGTTGTTAGGAGCAGTCACTTGGAGACCTTTAAATAATTGCCACTACCTGGTTAACTCTTCAGGAATTCTGAGTTAGTAGCCCAGGGTAGGCCCAGGAACACTATTTTAAAAAAACTCTCCAGGTGATTTATCTGTTACATAGCTAAACTGCTCTTAATAAAGACTGAGAGGTAAACAGCCACACCAAAGATCAAAGATAATTCAGCAGGAAAAAATGTTTCTTGTCCTTTTTAATTATGACTCCTAGGTGTCCAGGCCTCCATCCAGGCCTCTTTCTCTCTGCTTACTTGGCCTGTCAGCTCCTACTTGCCCTATCTTCCATTCCCTCTGGGCCTGGCTTTCCGGGAAACGATTAACTAATATGGTGCTGAAGTACACTAATGGATGTTAATAATTTACTGTAGTTCTCCTCCCATTGATCTTCTCATCTCAGTAAATAGAGTAATAACACATATGGGAAACAAAAATGACTATAATTTTGACAATTTCAGACCTAGTCAATGCCATTTTATTGATGTATTTATTAGGTGGGTGGACAGAGTTTGAGCAGGTAGATCCAAACTTCAGGAAGAGCCAGGTCTTTAAATTCAATCCTAATAATTGGTACTGCTTGGACTCCTCAGATAAGGGCTTATGTCTGTGTTGAGTAGAACAATGGATAAAAAATTATGTGTGGGTATTAAGCCCTCCTGCTGCAGGACACACCGGGGGAGCCTGCTTTGTGTAGTTTTTTTTTTTTTTTTTGAGGCCGACTCTCATTTTGTTGCCCTGGGTAGAGTGCTATAGCATCACATTTCACAATTATCTCAAACTCTTGTGCTCAAGCAATTCTCTTGCCTCATTCTCCCAAGTAGTTGGGACTACAGACACCTGCCACAATGCCCAGCTATTTTTAGAGACAGAGTCTTGCTCTTGCTGAGGCTGGTCTCTAACCTGTGAGCTCCGGCAATCCACCCGCCTTGGTCTCACAGAGTGCTTGGATTATAGATGTGTGCCACCATGCCTGGCCCTTTGTGTAGTTGGGTTTTTTTGTTCGTTTTTTTGCAGTTCTGGCCAGGGCCAGGCTTAAATCCGCCACCTCCGGTATATGGGGCCAGTGCCCTACTCCTTGAACCACAGGCACCGGCCCCTTTGTGTACTTTTTAAATATACTTGACTATTCGAGAGAAGCAAATTGAAGAGCCTATTTTACCTTTGTTATTTTACCCCCGTCTAATGGAGAGAGAGCCTCTCTAGAGCTGCTCCCACAACCTCAGACATAAGAGCAAAGGTTAATCTCATTTTGAGAGAAATAACCTGAAATGTGTTCATTCTACCAACAGGAAGACACCACGTCCTGTCCAGGCGTTGGTCTCTCCTTTCTTATCTCCCTGTTAACAACATGTCTCTAAGTCCCCCTGGTATTTCCTATAATGTGTTCACATTTTTCCTTGCCAATAAAGTATTTGCGAGGATATGTAGAAAATGAGACTTATTTTTTTAGCTTTAAATTTCTAAAATAATCTTCCAAAGATTTTTTTTTTTTTTTTTTTTTTTGAGGTAAAGTGCTGTGGCATCACAGCTCACAGCAACCTCCAACTCCTGGGCTCAAGCGATTGTCCTGCCTCTACCTCCCAAGTAGCTGGGACTACAGGCAACCACCACAACGCCCGGCTATTTTTTGGTTGCAGCCGTCATTGTTGTTTGGCGGACTGGGCTGGATTCGAACCTGCCAGCTCAGGTGTATGTGGTGGGCACCTTAGCTCCCCACAGGTACTGAGCCCAAAAATTTTTTTTAACTCAGCCCTTCGCTTGGATATTTTTCTGTATTTGTTTTTCTGTAGTTCTCCTAGTCTGTGATGACTAGGAATCGTCTAAAAAATAGCACCAAAGTTTAAGTTTGTTGCAATGGTTTTTGTTTTGATTTTCTTTTACTCCAAGTATCCCTGTCTCTGACAAACTAAGACCACCTCATCTGCCATGCCCTGACAGAGGCTTCCTCACGTCCAGCAGAGGGCACTCTCTCACTAAAAAACGTCAGAGCTCTGGCTCCTCCAGCAACTTAGTTTGCTTATTTGTTGTGTTCTTGGTGTAATTCCTGTGTAAGTTGAAATATTGTAGTCACATTTCTTGTATGTATCTGTACATTGCACTCTTATTTTGCTATAATAGCAAAAATTTCCTGGGAAAAACTATGTCTATAACTTACCAGGACATGAATTGTCCATCCTAGTAGTAATGATTCACAAGTCAGCTCTTCTCGGTTGATTTCCAGTTCCACTTGGCATGACCTTGATTGTATTGGTAGCTAATAAAAGATATATATGTGTGGGTGGGAGAAAGCAGCTACTCTTAGGGGCCCTTACCAGCTGTTTATCCATTTTCAAGATCCAAAGACCTGTATGTCCAAACCGTATCACATGCACAGTTCTGACTTCATCTCTGGTAACTGACTGATACTGTCACAGGAAACCTCCCCCATGTATGAGTGTCCAGGGTTCTCTCCTTCAAATGCTAACAGAAGCTCTTATTCACTAGCACAGAAGTCCAAGGGACAGTAATAGCACTTAGCAGGGCCTGAGCCCTGGAAGTAAAAGGCCTTAGAATGCCTTTGATTGTCCACGAAGTAAAAGCAAACATTTGCAGAAGGAAGTAGAATTTGTATTTTAAAAGTGTTAGATAACCACTAGGCAGATTTGGGCCTTAAAGGAGCAGATGAGGTCAGCTCTGCCAGTTATATTTCAAAGGGGATTCCTTTCTTTCAATCTCCTGATACCCTCCTTGAGCTCAGTCTTAGAAACACATGAGGATTGTGTTTGGATTTTACATTGATGTCTTTTTTTTATACAACAGATTTGTGTTGTAAATAAATAACGTGAATAACAACTAATGATTATTAAGAATTTATTACATGTCAGGAATGTTTTATACTTGATCTTAGTGAAAAGGCTGAGAAATGATAAGGAATGTTTTCAGTTGCTTTTTTCTCAGTCCTCACAATAACCTTATGAGATCGATAACTATTACTAGCCTCTTTATAAATGGGGAAGCTGAGGCTTGGAGATATTATTAAGTGTTTTGCCCGAGATCATCTAGGTATAAAGTTGTAGATCTGGGATTCAAACCCCAGCAGTGACTTCAGAGCCTCTTTTTTTGACCTGTTTGAAGTTCACAGTCATTGACCCTTTTTTTTTATATTATGTTGGGGAATTTAGAAGGATTGTGTCAGCTGAGATGAGAACAGATCTAGTCAAAGATGTTTTACTTTTTTTTGTATCACCTTCTTAATCTTCTGGTTACCACACCCTGGAGGTGGTCCAAGTGGGACAGAGTGTGCAGATGGTACCTTTGGTCTTTGTAGAGGCTTTTTGTGAACACCCTGGGCCTCCAGATAATTGTAATCACATAGCTAAATCAGACAGGGAGCTGATTTCCTGAAGTCCTAGAAGGTGGTGGAAATTCCGGTTTCTGATTACACTTCTAGCTGGACTTCTGCCAAATGTGCGTGATGTGTACAGGGGGGTTTGGCACGGATCCTTTCTTACTCCTGTGACTGTTCTCCCAACAATTCTGCTGGGCAAGTCAGATAAGGCAGTAGGAAATACCATCTTCAAGAGAGACCACAGGCAAAAGCTTTCAGGGCAGCAGGAATATTTTAAGTAAGGCTTGCTTTTGCTAAATCAAGCCTCTGTCTAGCTGGATCCTGGGGGCAGTGTAGTAGCTGCTACTTATAACGGCTCGGTCTAGTACAGACACGGTGATTAAGAGGCTTTCAAAAATAAGATAGAGGAAGGACATCTGGACTCCATGGACCCTGTGGACATAGCAAGGGTAGACAGAGAATAGCTGGGCACATCTGTTATTCACATCCAGGGATACTAGAGGAGGCAGAAAACAGTTTGTTTCAATAGATAATGAAAATGGTTCAAAATTCAAAAAGCCTAAATGCAATGTGTTAGCCTAGAGTGGGTCTTGCAACAGAAAAGGACATAAATGGAAAAATTTGAGTAAGATTTGGAGTTGAGTAAACAGTTTTTTAAAAACACAAATGAATATACTGTACATGCAAAAAAATCTGCTTTCTATCTCTCTTCTCTGGGTATCCAAGTTACCTTGCCAATTAACCAGTGTCATTGGTTAACTAATTAATGTTATTAGTTTTGAGTGTGCTTCTAGAGTTTTGTTTTGTTTTTGAGGCAGTGTCTTACACTGTTGCCCTGGCTAGAGTACCATGGCGTCAGCCTAGCTCACAGCAACCTCTACTCCTGGGCTCAATGGATCCACCTGCTTCGGCCTCCTGAGTAGCTAGGACTACAGGTGCCCACTATGATGCCTGGTTAATTTTTTTATTTCTAGTACAGACAGTGCTCAGGCTGGTCTCAAACTCCTGAGCTCAAGCAGTCCTCCTACTTCAGCTTCCCAGAGTGCTAGGAATATAGGAATGAGTCACTGTGCCTGGCCTCAGATTTTTTTTTTTTTGAGATAGATTCTCATTATGTTGCCCTTGGTAGAGTGCTGTGGTGTCACAGCTTACAGCAACCTCAAACTCTTGGGCTTAAGTGATTCTGTTGCCTCAGCCTCCCAAGTACCTAGGACTACATGTACTGGCCAAAACATCTGGCTGTTTTTTTGTTGTAGTTGTCATTGTTGTTTAGCAGGCCCGGGCCAGGTTAGAACCTGCCAGTCCTGGTGTATGTGGCTGGTGCCCTAACCACTGAGCTATGGGCGCTGAGCCCTGAGATTTTTTTTATACATATACAGTATTATATAAGCACACGTGTGTGCATTGTATTTTACACAAATGGTACAGTACTATACACACTGTGCTGGCCCTTGCTTTGAACAAATTTAAAGATAATATTAGCCATTTAGAAATAATCTATTATTTCTGAACATTTTCAATTTAACATGCACCTGAAATCTTTTTTTATTTTTAATGTAATCAATCAATTGATTAATTTTTATTTATTTATTATTGTTGGGGATTCATTGAAGGTGCAATAAGCCAGGTTACACTGATTGCATTTGTTGGGTAGAGTCCCTCTTGCAATCCTGTCTTGCCCCCAAAAGTGTGGCACACACCAAGGCCCCCCTCTTCCCTCTCTCTGCTCTTCCTTTCCCCACCCCTTCCTCCTTTCTCTCTCTGCTCTCCCCTTCCCCCACCCCCACCATGACCTTAATTGTCATAATTTTCATCATATCAAAATTGAGTACTTAGGATTCATGCTTCTCCATTGATGTGATGCTTTACTAAGAATAATGTCTTTCACTTCCATCCAGGTTGATATGAAGGATGTACCTTGCCTTTTCACTTAATACTGTAACAAAAGGTTTTTGTTGAGTGGTGTATAAGCATCTGGCAAGATAACCAGGGGTTCTCTCCTGAGAACATTAGAGCCCATTATGAGACTCAAAAGCCTAAGACTTTGGAGAAAAGTCCCCCTGCCTGTCTGATCTTCAGGTTTGCTAGAGGAAGTACTAATTCTGACTGCTGTTCTTTGGGGAACTGGCAGTCTGCACACCTTGAGTGTAGTTCTTCACATGTTCTCTTTTTGTGTTTGGCATGGACACCAGCATCATTGAGCTGTCAATAATAAGTAACACAACCTCTAACATGTGCATAGTACTTTCTGTGAACAAAGCACTTTACATCGTGGATCAGAACTCACGACAACTCTAAGAGGTAAAACCAGTGGGAAAAAAATTTAAGAGGTAAGAACCAGTGGAAAAAAAATCTTCTGGAGTTGGGTCTTCTGGCTCTAAGCACGTACTCCTTTCATTCCTTCATGCTGGTCCTGTCTGTTGTCAAAGCTCAATTGATTGGAATGTTTTCCTACCTGCTTCTACTTCCTACGTAGATATTAACCCATCATGGCTAACATTTGAGGGCTGTCTTTTACGAGGCACTAACTACTTTATATGAATTATTTAATCTTCATAACAACCACATGAGGTAAGCTTGACAGCCCCACTGTACAGAGGTAGAAACCAAGATTTAGAGAGGTTATTTGCCCAAAGTCACACAGCTAGTAATTGGTGGAGATGGGATTGCAATCTACATCTTCCTGATTCCAGAGCATACTCACTTAACAGTTGTACAAACTTCTGAACCAGAACTGACTGTTCTATTTCTTTATTTGCTCTTTCCAAGAATTTAAGCAAAGTTTTGCCTTGGAATTCAATACCTTTTCTTATATGTAATGATAAGCTGTTAAATGGAGATAGAGGGTAATCCCTGATTATGAGTTCCGCAGCTGCTTCTGATTTATTGTGTGACTTTAGGTAGAGTCTCTTTCTATACCTAAAGTAGAGATTAAAATGGGATTAAAAATTTGCCACAAAGAAAACAGAAAAGGGAAAGAGGGCACTAATATTGAGGTGCAACTGGGGGGAAAATATTTGAGTTCCGCAGAATAATGACATTCTTTGCATAAATATCATTAATGCTGTGGTAATAATTGCTACTTTGCAATGAAATAAGTAAAGACTTGGAAATTGGTTTACTAGGGTCATCTTGCTAAATAAAGATATTTGGAAAGCGTGTATGTGTGCTTCAGGTTTTCTGTGAATGAACTGGGCCGTCTACCATGCTCCTGATGGCGCTTTCTGTGGGACAACAGTCCGCATTGGCCCTAAGAATCACTTACAGGTCTGTGCAGGCCTTCTGTCTGCAGTGGGGGACTCTGGAGCAGATCAGCATTTGAATAAGTACCTATTTGTAAAGCTCTGTATTAAAGGGGAGGCAAAGGGCCAGAATAATGATCGTGATGTCATCCGGACTTCCTCAGGACTACCCTTTTCTGATTTGACACTGAGAGCTGTTACAAGCCAATCCCCATATTCTTGATGCTTTGTCTTAAAGGAATTGGGCAAGTTGAACCTAGTCTTCCCTTGATTCACACAGGATGAGTGAACTGCATGTGGGAGTCAGAACTCAGTGCTTTTGTGCTGAGAATGTCACCTTGTTTCCTAAGGGCTGCCTTAAATCGTCCATCTAATCTCAGCTGTTGCCTCCGGCAGTTCCCTGGTTATTAATTTCTTATGGTGTGTGTGGGAAGTGGAGAGGAGGCCTGAGGGGGCAATAAAGGGGAGAGGAGGATATGGAAATAGCTCAATGCCACAGTGCTGTGTTGCAAGTGCTTGGCTAACTTCCAGAAATCCATCAAAAGAGGAATCACCTTTTTAATCTGGCAAAACCCACAAACTATAGAGACAGAATTGCATATCATCAATAAGCAGTTCTAGCTGACACTGTCTTTTTCTGGACAGAGATGGCTTCTGAAAACTTTTCAGACTCTACCTAAGCAGGTGCTTTTTCCAGATGAACTTTTAAAATCAATGACTTTCAAATGTCAAAGCAAGTTAGAAACACCTAGTGGGTACCATAAAATGTCTGGCCCCATTCTCAGGTCTGGGTTGAAGGCCAGTAGTCTACATTTTTAATAGGCAGTTTAGATGCTTAGGTGATTCAGATGGTCAGCCTTACAGTCTGGCCCAGTTTTTGAAATAGCCTCTTTCTGCGGCAGTCTGTCTTAATTTCTTTATTGAAGGATTTATTAGCATCTTCATGTTTATTACCTGTTTCATTCTCACAGCATCACAGTAACTTGATCAGGAACCAGAGATGATTAGCTCCATTTTATGGGGGGGGAGGGGGTGAAAGGCGGGACAGAAGCATAGGGAGAGGTAGGCCATGATGAATCAGAAACAGAGACGGGAATTGAAGTCCAGAATTGATGACGCTAGAGCCAGCCATTCTTAGCTTGTTATTTCATATTTAATCATAGTTATTCCTTAGACCTCCAATTCACTGTGCTTGAGTAAACAAAGCATATTTGAGTTTTAAACAAAACAGTTTAGCATCAATGTTGCAGACTTTGTTAGCATATTGAGGCTCTCCTGAGTTTAAGCTCCTATCTAGATGATAATGTCTGTGGAACTAACTTAATCTGCTTCTCTCTGCCCTTGCTTCCTTGATCACTTCTGAAGACTTTTTACATAAAGTATAAGGGGAAAGATTTCTCCTCCACATGCCAATAGGAACCCTATCTGACAGTAAAGTACTAAATTGAAAACCTCCTAACAGTCTCTCTTAAACTTGGGTGGCATGTGGGTCCATTTTTAAAGAAATAAAAAATACTGAAAACTCTCAGTCAACGTAAATGGTTATTATGTTACTTAAATTTACAAATATGAACTACAAATATAACATTTTTTATTCATAACTCTTACACAGCTAACAAAATTTACAAATTAAATACAAATGAAACCACACAACTAATACCATTCAAATTAATAGGACTATAGTAATTTGTCATAGTAAGTGATGTATTTTGCTATAACTAAATTATCCCTTGTACTGTGACTATGGTATTGCCTGCCAAAGCTCGGCTTCTTTTGAGTGTTATATGCCTGTGTACCAAGTGACCTATGATATCTTAATTTTCTCACTACTCAGACAATGCAGTCCCATAATGTCATATGGCTTTCATTCCATGTATGAAAGCATCATTATTTTAAAACTTCTTTTCTCATCATTTCAAAACAATAAAAATAGCAGTGAAACACACATGCAAATGTAGGTGGTGAGACTGAGTGACACTACTGAGTTATTTTTTTGTTGTTATTGTTGCAGTTTGCCCAAGGCCATGGTTCGAACCTGCCACCCTCAGTATACTCACTGAACCACAGGCACCTCCCAGTACTGAGTTATAAAGTGGTCAAATATCCAGAATGTTTATGCAAATCTAAAAAAGAAAAAAAATTAAAACCCTAAAGGATACATCCACAGAACTAATTTGAGAAAAACTGTTCAGGTCTATTGGGTCCCAAATGTTCATTTCTACCAATGGTTCTATCTACCATGCTCACTATCAAGAACCTTAAATTTTTATTATTAATTTACATTTTTTTAAATTAATCACACACATAGAATTACTACTTTAGAGCTTGGGATCATCATATGTAATTATTCTAAGTTACTTAAATTCCTGCCCAAAACAAAAGAAAGGACATTCTAGTTTTTCCTTGCAGCCCGAACCAGAATAAGTGAAAACGTTCCATTCAGTTTTGCAAGAAAAGACTCCCGGACCTCCACCTTCTTGCACAGCTGCCTTTGAGGACTCCTGGAGATCTAGGGAGGCCAGTTTAGGCTTTCTTGTACAAGCAACGTAGCCATTCCACCCAGTTTGGAAGGATTAAAGCTTGTCCTGGTTTTGTTTCATTGTTGTACTAGTAGCATGCTAAAGAGCTAAAAAATGGGAGGAAGAAAATACAACAGAAGGCGCCATTCCAGTACCAAACTGAAAAGAAACACAAAAACAAGAGAGCAGCATGTTTTTAACAGCTTGCGTGGAAAAAATATTGACTGGGGAGTTTGGACAGCACTGTTCATTTTCTCTCACCGCCCGCGTTATTTGTCTTAAGGGAGCAGGAGCCAGATGTAATCCTGGAGAACAGGCTTAAGGAAGAAGTGCAAGGGCTGTGTGGAAACTTGAGGTTGAGCGGAAAAACCAGGGCTGGAAACCCAGTGGCTCAGGGTCAGGATGAATGAAGTCAGGGGAGGTGCTAAAGCCTTTTTCCTCATGGCTTTGGCAGCAGCTTCAGCCCGCCTGAGTCCTAAGAGGGCACAGCACGGCTCCTCCAGGTGGGTCCCCGGCCCCTTGAGAACACAACGAGGATGAATCCCTGCCCCTGTTTCCTTCGGCTGGAGAAAGGACACGGGGGTCCCATTCGCTTTCTCAGCCCACCCTTCGTCTGGAGTTCGGACCCGCAACTCTTGCGGTGGGCGTCGGAAGGGTTCCTCCGTAGGCAAGGCCCAGGCTGGGCCCCCAGGTCCCCACCCCGCCGGCGCGCTGGCCTCGGCCCGAAATCCCCGGGCGCGCGGCGGGGCCGGGGCGAGGGGCGGGGCGAGGGGGCGTGGCCTGGGCCCCGAGCCGGCGGCGGCGACCAGCAGGAGGAGAAAGAACATGGCGGGTGCGGCGATGCCCGGGGCCGCCCCGGCGGCAGCAGGCGGAGATGGGGACGATTCGCTGTATCCGATCGCGGTTTTAATCGACGAGCTCCGCAATGAGGACGTGCAGGTACCGGACTGAGGCCGAGAAGTCGAGGAGGGCCTGGCCGGGCGCGTGGTAGGGAAGAGGGAAGGCCAGAGACGCGGAGGGGGAGGCTCGGGGATTGAACTAGCCGAACTCGCAGCAGAAACGTGAAGGGGAGGCGCGGAAGGACTTCGGAGGGGCTTCTGAGGCACGGCCGACCCTCCCGGGACCTCCCCGGCGCGCCTGCTCCGGATTCTCTGAGGCGTCGTCAGGGCGCCCGGTTGGGCGTCTGGGAACCGGCTTCCCACCTGGGCGCTTCTTCCGGGCGGCGGTCAGTCCTGGAGGGTGAACCGGGAGCGGGAGGAGCGCGCTGCGGGGCCGCGAGGGGGTTGGAGCGAGCTGCGGCTCGCAGGATGCCAGGGGGTCCTTTGCTCTGCAGCCCAGTGCCTTCCTCTAGGCTTGGACACTGGCTGGGCTTCCTGGGTGGAAAGAGAGCGGGATGGCTCATCAGCCTAGATGGAGTCGGTGTATCAGCGCTGATGGAACTTTTCTTTGAACAGGCAGGAGTTGTATTCAGCCATTTCACCTGCTTCACCGTTGCCAATTTTTTTTTCCTGTTTAAAAATTATGTGACTTTCTGAGTCTTGTAATACTCTTTCATTCATTCTCTTCTGGCCCTTTTGAGTATTTCTCCTGGGAAAACTTCCTCTGGCTAATGAGGCTGAGTTGTACCACGCTTGAGGTCCTTATGAGGTTCCTTATGAATAAAATCTAAATGAAAGGTTATCCTTCTTTACCTGTATATCATGATTTCACTTGTTTGGCTTTTGTCTAAATTGCAACCATTTCTTTACTTTGTTCTTTCTACTTTATTTTTTAAAGCTCCGACTTAACAGTATTAAGAAATTATCAACAATTGCTCTAGCACTTGGAGTAGAAAGGACGAGAACTGAACTGCTGCCATTCCTCACAGGTTTGTGAATCTTTGTTTAAAGAAGGCATGGGCATTCCATTTTCCAGTGTCTTTCAAAACTTTGTTTTTCAGTTTGTTACCCACAGTTTCATTAAGTACTAAACTGAGCTAGGTGTTTTTCATGCAAAAGAAATAATGACACATATTGTAAGGTTGTGGCCAGATATATTTAAACATGAATTGATAACTGCCAGCATGACTTTTTAATTCATTCAGTAAAACATCCAGGAAGACTGTTCATTGAAGAGAAGAAAGAAAATGCTTTTAGGATTCTGACTGGGCCATCTTACTGGCAACATATTGTTGAGTCTCTTCCTAGTTTTGTGAGTGTCCAGCTCTGGGCCATCTATACTTGTTGATGAGTACTTGGTTGATGTCATTTCCAGATACAATTTATGATGAAGATGAGGTACTGTTAGCCCTTGCTGAGCAGCTGGGAAACTTTACTGGCCTGGTGGGAGGTCCTGACTTTGCCCACTGTCTGCTGGTGAGTATTTGTATGTGCCTACCTTCCTTCTGGAACTTTTGCAGGATAAATGATACATTGTTTGGTGATAGGCACACAGCAGCATTTTTTTTTTTTTTGAGACAGAGCCTCAAACTGCCCCTGGGTAGAGTGCTGTGAAATCACAACTCACAGCAACCTCCAACTCCAGGTCTCAAGCGATTCTCCTGCCTCTGCCTCCCAAGTAGCTGGGACCTGCAGGCACCCGCCACAACTCCCGACTATTTTTTGGTTGCAGCCGTCATTATTATTTGGCAGGCCCAGGCTGAATTCGAACCTGCCAGCTCAGGTGTATGTGGCTGGCACCTCAGCCGCTTGAGCCACAGGTGCCGAGCTGGCACACAGCAACATTTTTATACAGATCTTTTTATGGGCAGATAGTCATAATATTAGTCATGAGATAACAAGTAATGTTGGTATTTTGGACTCAACCTTTCTTATTTTTCTAACTATGAATAAAAGAACTTCTTCAGTTTTTCTGCCTCTGTAGTTTAGAGGTTGAGAGTAAAAGGAATTTGATAGTTACGATTTTTTTCTGAAATTGTAAGTCTTAATTCTCACCTAGGAATGTCTTGTTGTTAATTGTTAACGTAAGTTTTGCTTCTGGCTTTGTGAGTTTGATGAGTTCAGTTCAGTTTTTGTGGACATTTAGTTAACAGTGTTAATGTTAAAGATGACCAGTGGTGAATGGAATGAACTGTCTTTGTGTGTCAGCAAATAATTGCTATATAGGCTTAAATGGAAAAAATAGAAACAACTACAAATTATGCAAATAATAGAGAGGAGAAAGAGATTAAACTTAGGGTGCTCAGGGAAGACCTCTTGGGAGATGACCTGAACTAGGCTTTAAAGGATAACTAGGAATTCAGTAGTTGGACAAGGTAGGGATATTTGCTTCAGGGCTTTAAATATGTTTATGTGATGCTGGCTCTTGTGATAGAGATTCCTATCTCTACCTCTGATTTTTCCATGGAATTCCAGAGATAGATTGATAGATTGTAGAGATTGAGATACGTATATATTTGTGTATATCTGCCTATGATTTTTTAACTTGGGTGTCAAACAGGTATTTCATATTTAACATACTTAAAACAGAACTCAATTTTCTCCCCAGAAGATACCTCTTATTTTGTTGATCCTTCTACTCAGTTGTATCACTGTCAGGTACCTAGTTACACAAGCTAAATTTAAAACCTTGAAGGTTTTCTTTTTTTTGAGACAGAGTCTCACTTTGTTGCCTTTGGTAGAGTACTGTGGCGTCACAGCTCACAGCAACCTCAAACTCTTGGGCTTAAGCAATTCTCTTCCCTCAGCCTCCCAAGTAGCTGGGACTATAGGCACCCGCCACAATACCTGGCTATTTTTTGTTGCAGTTGTCATTGTTGGTTAGCTGGCCAGGGCTGGGTTCGAACCCGTCAACTTCGGTGTGTGTGACTGGTGCTGTAACCACTGTGCTTCGAGCCTGGAACCACTAGAAGATTTTCTTTAATGACTAGACTACAGGGTGGAGCAGACTTTTAGAAGGTATTTTTGTTTGTTTTTTTTTGGAGACAGAGTCTTACTCTGTTATCCTGGGTAGAGTACCAGGAAACTCATCTGCTTTATGCCATTGAAGCCAGGAAACTCATCTACTTTATTTCTTCTGCATCCTTAGTGCTAGAATATAACAATAATCATTTATTCAAAGAATGAGTTGCAAAGGCTTAGTAGCAAGAAGCATGTTGGGGTGGAGTATAAAGTGTTGCCTGGAATAGGCAGGGGTGGTCACCCAGGGCCAGTAGGACAAGGGCATTGAAGAACTGGGTAGAGCTCAACTCAAGGGACAGCCCAGCAGTGATTCTCAGGAGCTTGGCCTTACTCTGTCCTATTGACAGAGATTATTCAGTGGCTCTCTATGATAGGAGGTTGTGGTAGGCAGGGGAGAGATCTTGAAAGGCCTTGGCAAATAAGAAGCAGTATCTTTTCAATTGGCTTCTGAAATATACCATAGGAAAACTTAGTACTGCCTAGGTCTGTGTATCAAATAATTTAAAATGTACTGTTAGGCAGACACCCTTATTTCCTTTGACCCATTCATTGTCTTCTTTTTCATTCTGTTGGTCGGTTCTGCATGTGGGTTTTGTATTTTATGTGTAACATCTCCAGCTCTTGGCATGTGCTAAATCTGCCAGTCCCAAATGCAAACCAAGTACGATAGAGGCTCACTGAACCAGCCTGTTTTCACTTTTTACTGGGCGATGTCATATTCAGTCCTACTCCAGACCGTCAGCCCTTTTGATCTCTTCTCTTTCTAAAGCTGCAAGAAAGGTCTCCTACCATCTCTGTACTCCTTATCTGATTGTTCTGGCAGAAATTCCAGCCCTGTGGCTCATGAGAAGATTCTGAATGTTTTCTGAAAAAAAACGACCTTTACTTAATTATTTGTAAGTTAGATAAATTTATTTATTTATTTATTTATTTATTTTTATTTTTGAGACAGAGTCTCACTTCGTTGCCCTCGGTAGAATGCCATGGCGTCACAGCTCACAGCAACCTTCAACTCCTGGACTAAGGCAATTCTCTTGCCTCAGCTTCCCAAGTAGCTGGGACTACAGTTGCCCCTCAGAATGCCTGACTATTTTTTCGTTGCAGTTTGGCTGGGGGTGGGTTTGAACTCACCACCCTTGCTATATGGGGCTGCCGCTCTACCCACTGAGCCACAGACGCTGCCCAGTTAGATAAATTTATGGTGTGGAGCTGGTAGACAAGGGTTGCTTGCACATCTGGGAATACAATAATATTCAGAAGGCTGTGGACTCAGGAGCCTCACAGCCTTTTGAGTGTTGCTGTAATTGTGGTGCTTTAATGTTGATCATATTTTTGTACTTAATCTTGAGGAAATACACATGATCCTGCCTGAATTTGGCTTTGTATCTTTCAAACCTAGTGATTCAGCTCACAATAATATTAATATTGTGTCAAGTCTCTTTCACTGTGTCATTTGTAGACACCATCTGGGAATTGCCATCTGGGACATGAGATCTTGGCTTTTCTACAGAAGTCGTGTCTTCAGGTTGGCTGTACCGTATGTTCTCGCTGTGGGAACTGAAAGTAACCATTTGGTATAATGTAGCTAGCATTCTGGTTGTATACCACCTCCCTTCAGTCACTTTAGAAAGTGATAATCTGTATCTAACCTAATTCAATAACTTCTTCCGTGTGGTTTTTCCCTTTTGATCTATTCAGCCTCCTTTGGAAAGTCTGGCAACTGTGGAAGAGACGGTTGTTCGAGACAGGGCAGTGGAGTCCCTGAGGCAGATCTCCCAGGAGCACACGCCTATCGCTCTGGAGGCTCACTTCGTCCCGCTGGTGAAGCGCCTGGCAAGCGGAGACTGGTTCACTTCTCGCACGTCTGCATGTGGTCTATTCAGCGTTTGTTATCCCAGAGCCTCAAATGCTGTCAAAGCAGAAATTAGACAGTAAGATAGTTTTTTTTTAAGTTACTTGGGAGTATTGGGGACTCATAGCTGACACACAGTACCCTTGTTACCATTGATACCGGGATAATCACATTGATGCCATCATTTTTTATTATCTGGTTGAATTGCCAATACTTTATTTCTATGAATAGAAGCTGAATCACTGCCATAAGAGAAAACCTCTACCGTGTTTATTTATGTTGGGGCAGGTTTAATCATGGTATTTGGTGGGAAATATCTTCATTGTTTTTTTATGCCACAGGCATTTCCGTTCCTTGTGCTCAGATGACACACCAATGGTGCGACGTGCTGCTGCTTCCAAGTTGGGTGAATTTGCAAAAGTTTTGGAATTAGACAGTGTGAAAAGTGAAATTGTTCCACTCTTCACTAATCTAGCTGCAGATGAACAGGTAAATTGACTCTTAGTGTTTAAGGGACACAGACATGCTGTCTTCTAAATTTTAGGAATTGCTTATTTCTTTTAGTTTAATTTTTAAATTTTAAATTCTTTGAGGAGGTTTGGTTATCATGTTGGGATCCTTTTTGTAAAATTTGTACTTAATCCTGACCTGGATAAAGTGTAACTTGACTCTTCTTAGTGTTCTTATGTTTCTTTCTTAACCAGACCATGATTTTCTCTCTCACATTAGCAGCTGTTAAAAGAATGGGGAGTCAGGGACGAAATAGGAGCCATAATTAGGAACTCTAAATTACATCGACAGGTAGATTGGGAAACTGTCGGCTGTATCGTAATACAGAGGAATAAGGTTTCCTGGTATTTTTAGCTGTAACATAACCATAGAATGTGTTAGGAAGGCTATTTGACCCACTGCTTCCTCTGTACTAGTGTGTAAGAGGACCTTGCATAATAGCAATTTTAAATCCAAGGAACTAAGCTCTCTTTGGTTTTATTTATTTATTTATTTATTTATTTATTTTCAGTTTCTGGCCAGTGCTGGTTTTGAACCCACTACCTCCGGCATATGGGGCCAGCACCCTATGCCTTTGAGCCACAGGCACCACCCCTCTCTTTGGTTTTAGAAATAATAAAAATAGCAAACACCTAAATAAACTGCTTAATATTTCTCATCCTGTTTTAAGTTCCTATACGTGTTAACTAATTCAGTCCTTATAGCAGCCCCATGAGATGGGTACCCAGTTTTACATATTAGGAAACAGGCACACAAAGTTTAAGTAACTTGCTCAAGGTTGCATAGTTAGTGCAGAGGTAGGATTTGAATCTAGGCATTTTGGCTCCAGAATTCATGCCCTTCACAGCTAGGCCACCTTGCCTTTCTATAATGGTACTTAGAAGGATCAGCCTTAAGAGTTCCTGGACTCTATTTTATTTCCCAAGGATCTTTTCATATGTACGGGACCATGAGTACACATTGATGAGTCTCATTTTCAGATTCTAAATCTAATGATGACAAATCTTACTTTCAAAATAATTTTTAAATCCATTAAAATAACATAGAAAATAGCTCAAAATAAAATATACTTAATGAATTATTATAAGGTAATATTATGTTGTAGCTGTCATCTCTGAAAAGAGACAATACTTCGACAGCCACTACCCCAGATGCCCAGCATGGGCTCCCTTCCAAACATAGTTCCTTCCTCCTTTAGTCTCATAAGAGTAACATTATTCTTAGTTTTATGGTGATCAGCTCCTTACTTTGCATGTTTATGCAAACATTATAGTTTAAAACAGTGCTATTTGGCTAGCACGGTGGCTCACACCTGTGATCCCAGCACTCTGAGAGACTGAGTCAGGAGGATGGCTTGAGCTCAGGAGTCTGAGATCATTCTGAGCAAGAGCAAGACCTCATCTCTACTAAACATAGAAAATTTAGCTGGGTGTTTTGGCAGGTGCCTGTAGTCCCAGCTACTCAGAAAGCTGAGGCAGGAGGATTACTTGAGCCCAGGAGTTTGACGTTGCTGTAAGCTAGTTTGGTGCCATGGTGAGACTGTTCAAAAAAAAAAAGAATGCTGTCCAGCAGAAATACAAGCTACTTATTAACTCTTAAGTTTTCTCCTAGCTATACTTTTAAAAGTAAAAAGAAATAGATGAAATTAATAAATTTTATTTAATTCAGAATTTCCAAAATCTGTATTCATATAAACACGTGGCAGTAGGTGCATCTCAATTCCCTGAAGCAACATGTGGCTGGTGATGGTCATGTTGGACGGCTCATACTTAGAAGCCTCTTTTGGGATTTTGTTAATTCCATTTTTTACTGTATAATTTAATATTTTCTTTTGTCCTTTATATTTCCTGC
>CAUYPK010088259.1:0-100000 GCA_963574355.1 Loris lydekkerianus | reverse complement strand
TGATGGGTTTTTCTCTCCTTTTTAAAACAACACCCACAGCAGCACCGCCCCATACCACGCACAGTGCCCCACAGCTTTCATTAAATATTGTCTGACTGAGAGAAATTTTGTTCCTTTAGGATTCAGTGCGCCTTCTAGCTGTGGAAGCTTGTGTCAGTATTGCCCAGTTACTGTCCCAGGATGACCTCGAGGCCTTGGTGATGCCTACGCTTCGGCAAGCAGCAGAAGATAAATCTTGGCGAGTTCGCTATATGGTAGCTGACAAATTTTCTGAGGTAAAATTGCATTTTAAGTATTAATACTGAAAAAAATAAACAGATTGGCTGTTGCACCAAACGTTTCTGAATAATTCTTTTGGTTGTAAAGTGTTGTGGCAAAAGTATATACTTGAAGATTGCATTATTTCGTATGGTTGTTAATGATTTTGTTAGTATGCAATAAAGCCTGTACAAATTCTTTTCTAGCTCCAGAAAGCTGTGGGTCCTAAAATCACCCTGAATGACCTCATCCCTGCCTTTCAGAACCTACTTAAAGACTGTGAAGCGGAAGTTCGAGCAGCTGCTGCCCACAAAGTAAAAGGTTAAGGAGTTCAGTTTATATTGTAACATGTGCCATTGCAGTGAATTTTGCATGTTTTTTTGTTATATGTTTTTCAGATACATAGAGATGATTTTAATATGTGGAAATGTTAATATTGTCATATAAAGTTGCCCCTTTTATATTTAAAATCAAACAACCATTTTATCTTGTGTCTGTTAAAAAACACTTTTAGACTAGGCACGGTGGCTCATGCCTGTAATCCTGGCACTCTGGGAAGCTGTGGCAGGTAGATTGCTTGAGCTCAGAAGTTTGAGACCAGCCTGAGCAAGAGGGAGACCCCTCTCTACTAAAAATAGAAAACGAGCTGGGTGTGGTGGCAAGCACCTGTAGTCACAGCTACTTGGGAGACTGAGGCAAGAGGTTTGCTTGAGCCCAAGAACCTGGGTTGCTGTGAGCTGTGACGCCACAGCACTCGACCCAGCTCAGGATTGATAATAATGTGTAGTGGCGTAGATTGATGGAAAAGTGCATTTAGGGACCCAGGTTCAGTGGCTCACACCTGTACTCCTAGCACCCTGGAAGGCTGAGGTAGGAGGATTGCTTGAACTCAGGAGTTCAAGATGAGCCTCAGTAAGAGTGAGACTGCATCTTTACTAAAAATAGAAAAAATTAGCTGAGCATGGTGACATGTGCTTGTAGACCCAGTAGTTCAGGAGGCTAAGGTAAGAGGATTGCTTGAGCCCAGGAGTTTTAGGTTACAGTGAGCTATGGTAATGCCACACTGTACTCTAGCCAGGGAGACAGAGCAAGACTCTGTCTTAAAAAAAAAAAAAGAAAAGAAAAGGCACATTTAGAATAAGAGTGATTTTACCCCTTAGGACTTACTTGCTTAAACATATAATTTAATTTGCAACTGTTGATAAACCTTGTTAATTTTCTTCATTTCGCACTTTTCTTTTTAAGTGGCTCCATGAAAGCATCATTTTTTTCTATATATCTCTTTTAGAACTTTGTGAGAACTTGCCCATTGAGGGTAGAGAGACCATAATTATGAATCAAATTCTGCCTTATATAAAGGTAAACCTAACTTGAGTTTATTTTGTTCACTCTGTCTGGTGTATTTATTTTTTTGCTGTACTTTAAAGATCTTTAAGTTTAAAGGTGGGCAAGGGATGAATGGGGCAGATATGTTAATGTGACATTGTTACTTATTATGTATTAGTGTCTGCTACAATTGTAAAATGTTCTCTAGAACACAAGTCTTGTGTTGCCTAGCAGATGGTTTGAGGAAGCATCAACTTACAAGTATTGAAATAGTGCTGTCTTTAAATTTCTTGAGAAATGGTACGGAAGTTTCTGTTTTGCAAGAAAGAAAAGCTTTTAATTTTGGTTTTATTTTAGGAATTAGTATCGGATACCAATCAACATGTCAAATCAGCTCTAGCTTCTGTGATTATGGGACTATCTAATGTTTTGGGCAAGGAGAATACCATTGAACATCTTCTACCTCTTTTTTTAGCTCAGTTAAAGGATGAGGTGAGTGTGGGTATAAATTTTGTTGTCTTTTGATAGTTGGTGGTTTGATTTGATGTTCATTTGGAGTTGATTAAAATAGGACCAAAGGGCAGCACCTGTGGCTCAAAGGGGTAGGGCACCAGCCCCATATGTCAGAGGTGGTGGGTTCAAACCCAGCCCCAGCCAGAAACTGCCCAAAAAAAAAAAAAAAAAAAAAAAGAAAAGAAAAAATAAAATAGGACCAAAAACATAGAATTAAATAAAAATATTATGACTTATTTTAAGCTAGTGACAATTCCTGTGTTTGGGTGTGAGGTTACAGGTTTCTCAGAAAATTGGCACGAGGACCCCCTGAAGTGAACCTAAAAGCACCCATCAATCTTTTGTGCCTGAATTTTGCTTCATTTTTCTTGGTTTCTTATCTTTGAAGCACATGTATCTTTATTTTTAAAATTCCATTTTTAATTTTTTTTTTTTATTTCAATAGATTTAGGGGCTACAGGCTGTTTTTTGTTATAGGGATTAATAGTATAGTGGCGAATGAAGTCTGGGCTTTCAGTGGCCCCATCACTCAAATAGTGTATATTATATCCAAAGGTTATTTTTCATCCCTCATTGCCCTTTATTGACTGTAGTATGAAAATTATGATAGCTAACATTTACTGAGTGATTACTGTGTACCTGGCATGATCCTGAAGGCCTTGTATGTGTCATTAGGCGTAATTCTCAGGTCAGTCTGACAAGGGAGCTCTTATTCCCTCCTTACGGATGAGGACACTGAGGCACAGAGAGATGAAATAACTTGCCTGCGGTCTCTTAGCAGGTGCAGATATGGGGTTTGAGTACATCTTAATTCCAGAGTTTCTGCTTTTTACCATTTTCTAAACTTTTCATTAAAAGTTCTGGTTTAGTTCCTTACATTTATGTGCCTCGAATTATTCATGTACTCTCACCTGAGTCAATACTTTCTCATCTTAAAATTTACCAGCAGTTTTTATCCTTATCCTGGCAGAAGAATACTGGGTGAGGACTTGACTTTTACATGTGGTCTTCTGTGTACTGACAGTGTCCTGAAGTGCGCTTGAATATCATCTCTAATTTGGATTGTGTAAATGAAGTGATTGGGATCCGTCAGCTCTCTCAGAGCCTCCTTCCTGCCATTGTGGAGCTGGCAGAAGATGCCAAGTGGAGGGTCCGACTGGCTATCATTGAATATATGCCACTGCTGGCAGGCCAGCTGGTGAGTACATGTGCTCTGGGAATCGCAGGGTAGTGCTGAATAGGCGGTTTTACCAGGGAAACTAGGAGGCCCGGCTAGCCTGAACAATTTCGTTTATTTAGATGGGTGAAAATACGGTCTTGTCCTTGTTGCCTGTAGGATGGGTTTTAGATTATAAGTGCATAAACATCTAACAACAAAGGTACAGCATGGGTATCCCTTACCTGAAATGCTTGGGACTAGAAGGGTTTTAGATTTTGGAATATTTGTATTATAAATACTTACTGGCTGGACATCCTCAGTCTAAAAATCTAAAATCCAAAATGCTCCATTAAGTATTTCTTTGAGCCTCATGTCAGTGTTCAGAAAGTTTTGGGTTTTAGAATATTTCAGAGTTTGGATTTTTGGATTTGGGAGGTTCATCCTGTCTAATAGAAATACTTTGCACTTTATCACCACCTAAAAACAAAGCCATAAAAGAATGTGATCAGTTAATTGTTATATATAGCATAGCTTTTGTCCTATTTAATGCCTCTGTGACTTAGGGAATATTTAATTATAAAGAAAAGGAACTATGGTTTTAAGAGAAGTCTGCTTTGATTGTTGCTTAAGGCATCTTCTCTTTTTGCTTGTATTCTGAGCAAAACGTCCCTAGAATGTTTCTACATTTTGATTAAAGGGGATTGAAGAATCACCATAAACAAAAGGATTATTAAAGCTTATAATGTTAGTATTTTGTCCAAAATCCGATTAGTTTTACCCTGATAGTATATTAGTTAAAATCTCAAAGATGTGTTTTATAGTTACATCTCTTTTTTATTTTTTTTTTGTAGTTGCCTTAAGCAGTTCTAAGTTTGAAAGATGTTTAACCCTTTTGGTAGCACTTATTATCTGCTACGAACTGTGTTTTGGCACTTCATCTTTATCTAACCATTGTGCTGATCACCGTGACTGTTAGAAAAAAATCTATTTTTTTGTCACACATAACAATACAGTTTAGAAACGGTTCACCTTTATGTCTTGATAGCAAAGAAAGGCAAGCTTTAAGACGATTTCTCTTCTGACACTTGTTTAATTTGTGTCGAACCTACCTATCCAGCTTCTTTACCTTGCCTATTTGTTTCAGATGGTTTAATGTTATTGGAATAGCAATATCGAATCTTGCTGCTAATTCGTGCACAGGGTCCGATGGATTTGCTTTCACTACAGCTTTCAGCTCATCATCATCTGCCATGGTCTCAGGTCGTCCACTTGGCTTATTTTCAAGATTAAAATCACCAAGGCCGGGTGTGGTGGCTCACACCTATAATCCTGGAACTCTGGGAGACTGATGGAGGAGGCTCTCTTGGGTTCTCTCATGAGCAGTGTGATCAAGAATTGAGACCCTATCTCTGCTAAAAATAGAAATATTAGCTGGGCATTGTGGTAGGCACCTGTAGTCCTAGCTACTCAGGAGACTGAGGCAGTAGGATTGCTTAGATTTAGGAGTTTGAGATTGCTGTAAGCTAGGCTGACACCATGGTACTATAGTCTAGGCAACAGAGTGAGACTTTGTTTCATACATACACAAAAAAAGATAAAAATCATCAGAATGGAATTTCTCAAACCATCCACCTACTGTGCATTGTTTAGCCGCATCCTTCTCAATCACTTGGTTGATATTTCAGCCTAGTGGCAGTTGATATTTCAGCTACATTGGTTCCACGATGAAACTCATAATCTGCCTCCAATAAAAACCCATTTTGACTTACCCATTGTTTCACAAAAATTGCTCTTTAAGAAACATTTATTTAAGGTAATCACAAGCCAAAACATGCATTTGAAAGAATGAGGCTGTCCCTTCACAATTAAAAAAAAAAGTGTCTAAGTGAAATGTCAGAGATATCAACTGTCAAGCTTAGTACTTTAAGAAATTGGCCATTTCTTACTTAATAACCTAATATTAACCAAAAGGGAACACAGTTGGGAATTGTGAACGTTACTGACAGGTGTTTTCCTGAGTAACTCATTCTCCTCAGTAATCCAGATGTGGTGGCCATGCGCTCTGCCTCATTCTTCCCCTCGGCAGTATCACACCTGACTCCTGCCACCCTGCTGAGCTGGGCGTGCCATCTCACTTTTATTTCCCTTTGTCTGTGATTCCTGTCCAATAAAATACCGTATATACTCGAGTATTTGTGCCGAAAAAACCTGAACTCGGCACAGGCTTATATTCGAGTATATACGATAGATTTATAGTTTGTAAATCCAATCACATTTCTTCTGGCTTTTTCATAATTCAGCTTATTTTGGAAACAAGTATTTTTTTAGCCTTCAGGTAACCTTGGTGTAACACAGTTAGATCATCTTGGTTTCTGAACTTTGGTGATATATATTAATAGAATCTTCTATATCCATAGGGTGTGGAATTCTTTGATGAAAAGTTGAATTCTTTATGTATGGCCTGGCTTGTGGACCATGGTGAGTAGACAAATTAAAAATAAACTATTGTGGAATGCCTGTTTTTGCATATATCCCAATATAACCAGATATTTGACCTGAAAGTCCAGTCTTCTGAATACAAATTTAATGTTTCTATCAGCTTTTTTTTTTTTTTTTGAGACAGAGCCTCAAGCTGTCACCCTGGGTAGAGTGCTGTGGCATCAGAGCTCACAGTAACTTCCAACTCCTGGGCTCAAATGATTCTCCTGTCTTCGCCTCCCAAGTAGCTGGGACTATAGGCACCTGCCACAACGCCCAGCTACTTTTTGGTTGCAGCTATCATTCTTGTTTGGTGGGCCCGGGCTGGATTCCAACCTGCCAGCTCAGGTGTATGTGGCTGGCGCCTTAGCCGTTTGAGCTACAGATGCCAAGCCTCTACCAGGTTTTTGAATCTTAAGTTTTATTTTATTTTCTCTATGAGACAGTCTCTTTTCCCGGTTTCTAGTCTATCCCTTTATTACTGCACTGTTTCCTTTATGCACCTGCTGGCTTCTTCCTTGTTCCAGGATCATGTTTGACCATGTAAAGGGTGCCTTTAGCACATGTAGACGAGGTTGGACAGGGATGGGGATCAGATGAAAGGCCTAGGTGAGAAGATATGGCTACTTGGCTTTTTGGAGGAGACACTGAGAAGGAGGTGTAGGTGGGATTCTTAGTGTGGCAGACCTCAGCTGTGCCCCAGGACAGAGAGGGCCTGGGTTTCTGGTTTTGGTGAGAGGAAGGCTTCTTGCTTGTTCCTCACTAATAGTTGATGGTAGGAGCATGCGGGTTCAGGGAGGTCACGTAGGAAATAGGAATGAGCAGTGACTTTGCTGAGGTTTGGGTAGATGCATAGGCATATATCCTCTCGTCTACCAGCCAGCAGTGGGTGGAAGGCGTACCCTCTGCACTAGGTCCCAGGTCCAGACTAGGCAGCCTCAGTGTAGCTTTGGGGCCTATTCTGATGAATGGCGCTCGTGTGACACTGTCCTTGAGTGTTGGTGCCATATTTTGGGGGACACAATGAGTATCCTGTCTCAGTTCCATGGTATCTTGTATGTGCTTTCTTTATGTATTGAGGGTACGTCTCTGTTCATCTGGGGGTGCTGTGTCTGCATACTCGGAGGAAGGTGGATGTTTGTGTCTGCTTATGCTTATAGGAGGTTTTGTTAAAGGCCTATTGGGATCATATGAGAGATCATATGATTAAGGGAGTGTGAAGAGGAGGGTGCGGAAAAAATTTGTGAATGCTTCCAGTGTTTTCAAAGTAGATGGTGAAGGCTTCTTTTTTTCTTCTCTAAAGTTACCTTTTTATAGCCTATTATTATTTTCTTTTTTTTTTTTTTTGACACAGAGTCTCACTATGTTGCCCTGGGGCAGAGTGCCGTGGTGTCACAGCTCACAACAACCTCCAACTCTTGGGCTTCAGTGATTCTCTTGCCTGAGCCTCCCAAGTACCTGGGACTACAGGTGCCTGCTGTAACACTTGGCTATTTTTTGTTGCAGTTGTTCATTGTTGTTTTAGCTGGCCCAGCTGGGTTTGAACCTGCCAGCCTTAATGTGTGTGGCTGGCGCCATAACCACTGTGCTACAGGTGCCAAGTCATATTTTTTCTTTTTAAATAAACTTAAATTTGGCAAATCATAGGAAAGAAAGTCTTCTGGAAAAAAAAGTTTGTATTATTTCTGCTAAATACAAAGAGTACCAAAAAGATCTATATACATTTTATGAGATGTTATGTGTATATTTTCAAAGTTGAATTGAACGTACCTTTGCTGGTCAGTTGTTCCTAGACATTCTACACACACCTGTTCTACTACAATTTGTCTACTTTTTAATAATGATTGATTTTATTTCCAACAAGTTCTCTTAAAATGTGTATGTACTTTTTTGGCACCCCTGGTAGTTAGTGGAAATGGCACATCCCAACGTATCATTCTGTATTTTTTTGAAAGATAGATTCTAGATTAAGACTGTTTTATTTCATTTATTTATTTATTTATTTATTTATTTATTTATTTGCAGTTTTTAGCCAGGTCTGGGTTTGAACCTGTCACCTCTGGCATATGGGGCCAGTGCTACTCCTCTGAGCTACAAGTGCCCACCCCTATTTATTTACTTTTTGAGACAGAGTTTTACTTTGTCACCCTTGATAGAGTGCTGTGGCATCATAGCTCACAGCAACCTCAAACTCTTGGGCTCGAGATCCTATTGCCTCAGCGTCCTGAGTAGCTGGGACCATAGGCACCCGCCATGATGCCTAGCTATTTTTTAGAGACAGGGTCTTTCTCTTGCTCAGGCTGCCTTCCAACTCCTGAGCTTAGGCAATCCACCCATCTTGCCCTCCCAGAGTGCTGGGATTACAGGCGTGAGCCACCATGCTTGGCCCAAGACCATTTTTTTCTGAGGAAAGTTTAAAGTTCAAATATTCTACAAAGAATTAAATTACTGATACGCTTTCTCTGTAGGATTGTTTTCTCCATGCAGCTGAATTACTCCTTCCTCTTTACTGATATTTTTCTTCCAGTTGGGAAGAGAGACCCTTGTTTATTTAACTGCTGATGAGACTGCAAACACTCTTTGAACCAATGAAATGGCAGCTCTGAAATTGTTCTGTGCCTAATCAATCACAGGGGCTTTTTGTTACTGTTTTGCTTTTGCATTTTAGATAAGTGGCATGTAGTGATCACTGGTCAGAGTTTTTGAAAGTTCTTTTCCTGGTTGTTAAACTAGTAACAGAATATTGTGGAAAATACAGAGGAGTGTAAGGAAGAAAGTGTCACTCACCTATATTTCTGCCATTGAGTGGATAGTATTGATAAGAGGGAGGAGTTTAGAAGGAGAATTTATTTATTTTAATTTTGGGGGGACAGTGTCTCACTACGTTGCCCTCGGTAGAGTGCCGTGGCATCACAGCTCTCAGCAACCTCAAACTCTTGAGCTTAAGCGATTCTCTTGCCTCAGCCTCCCAAGTAGCTGGGACCACAGGCGCCTGTCACAACGCCTGGCTATTTTTTGTTGCAGTTGTCATTGTTGTTTTAGCTGGCCCAGGCCGGGTTCAAACCCGCCAGCCTTGGTGTATGTGGCTGGTGCCATAACCACTGTGCTACAGGCGCCGAGCCAGGTGAATTTATTCTTTATAGGAAAAAGGAGAAAGCATGAAAGTTAGTGAGCACAGAGTGAGGTGAACATTCAGAGAAACCTTGCAGGTCAGTCAGATCTTGAGGGGAAAAGAGAGAGAGGAGGACAAAGATAAAACTGGGGGAGGGTTTGCATTCTTTCTCCTGACAGCAGAATTAAGAGGAGCCAAGAACATAGTAGGCGTCTGGCTGCGTGGAGTGCAGTGCAGCCAAGGCCTTGGTCAGGGCTGAGCCTGTGTGTGTGGTTACGCTGGCAGTGGGCTCTCTTGCCGTGCTAATGGAAGGATGATGAGAAAAACCAGAAGTGTAGGGCTGTGTCTGTGGCTCAAAGGCCCTGTATACTGGAGGTGGCGGGTTCAAACCTGGTCCCGGCCAAAAAAATAACTGCAAAGAAATACAGAAGTGTATTAAAAAATAGTAACTAATTAGAGGAAAAGATACAAATGCTTTTGCTAGCTCTGTCTGGAGGAGGGAATGGGAGTTGGGTCACAGACAAAGTCCTGATGTGAAAGGAAGAATCTGTGTCACACAAACGGCTTTAACTTGCTCCTTGGTGCTTCTGGGTATTGCTGACAGCTGATGTTTCCCTTGGACTGTAATAAGCTGTGTCGTTCCCCATCTATGCTGTCTAGCCTTTTCTCAACATCGTTGCCCAGAAGGATCCAGGGGCTGGGGAAAGCTGCATGTATAAATGGTCTAGGATTGGGGCTGTGGATAGTTGTTCCTGCTCTTACTGGTAATCCAGTAGGGTTGGGCCACGTGGTAGGAGAAGTGGAATACAACTCTCAATTTATTGAAATCCCGTTTTGAGCCTCACTGGATCTGTGAAGTGACAGCAGACCTGTCTCTGCTCACTGCTGTAGATAGCAACTAGTTGGGAGAAGATAGTAGCTCAGACATTTATTTAGATTTATCACACCTTTGATAAATGATCTTATAGAGAATTATTGGAATTTTTGGTTTTTTTTTTTTGAGACAGAGCCTCAGCTATTGCCCTGGGTAGAGTGCCATGGCATCACAGCTCATAGCAACCTCCAGCTCCTGGGCTCAAGCAATTTTCCTGCCTCCACCTCCCAAGTAGCTGGGACTACAGGCATCCGCCACAAGGCCCGGCTATTTTTTGGTTGCAGCCGTCATTGTTGTTTGGTGGGCCCGGGCTGGATTCGAACCTGCCAGCTCAGGTGTATGTGGCTGGTGCCTTAGCTGCTTGAGCCATAGGTGCCAAGCCAGAATTATTAGATGTTAAGGTACATTTATTCACAGAAGACATTTGGTATCTTGACTTTTTTTTTTTGAGACAGAGTCTCACTATGTCTGTAGAGTGCTGTTGTGTCCCAGCTCATAGCAACCGCCAACTCTTGGGCTTAAGCGATTCTCTTGCCTCAGCCTCCCAAGTAGCTGGGACTATAGGTGCCTGCCACAATGCCTGACTATTTTTTTTGAGCATTTGTCATTGTTTAGCTAGTCTGGGCTGGATTTGAACCTGCCACACTTTCTGCATGTGGCTGGTGCCATAACCACTGTGCTACCCTTTCTAATGGAGAAGAAGCACATTGGCCTGAGTTTTAATTTGCCATTGTATAGGTGACCACAGTGGCCTCTATGTGATATCCTGGACCTCGTTTTCTCCTCTTAGTGGTTTTCTTGATGCTGCTTGAATAATTTTGCTGAAATACCACATTGGTCATTGGGTCACAAGTTTGCTTTAAAAACCCATCAGTGTTTTTCTTACCAGATCTAAGTTTAGCTTTCAAGATGCTCTGTGGTCTGAATCTACAGATAGTTGTCTTACCTTGAAGTCTTACAGATTTTAGGTTTTTTCTTTGTGTCCTGGGTGTATTTTACCCTTTCCAGGAATCTCTCCCCTCTTCTTTCTATTTCTGCAAATCCCCCGAGTCTTCAGTGCCCAGTGCAAGGTCTGTTTCTTTCCTGAACACTTCTCAGACCTCCCTGTTCACTGTTCTTAGTGCTACCATGCCCAGCTAATTTTTTTGTTTTTACTGGGGACCGAATCTTGCTCTTACTCAGGCTGGTCTGGAACTTCTGGCCTCCCAGAGTGCTAGTGCGAGGATTATAGGGGTGAGCTACTGCACCCAGTAGAGCAGCGGTTCTCAACCTGTGGGTTGCGACCCCTTTGTAACAATGAAAATACATCCTGCATCATACTGATATGATTATATTATACCATAATGATATGATACCATCATAATGATTACATTATGATTCACAACAGTAGCAAGGTTATAGTTACAAAGTAGCAACGAAAATAATTTTATGATTGGGGGGTTACCACAATATGAGAAAATGTATTATGGTGTCGTAGCATTAGGAAGGTTGAGAACCACTGCAGTAGAGACTTGCTGTTTCTCCCAGGTTGGGGTACAGTGGTATCAGTTGTATCTTACTATAACCTCCAATTCCTAGGCTTAAGGAATCTGCTGTTCCACGCCCCCTCCCTCCTCCTGGCTTCCCCAATAGCTGGGACTACAGGTGCATGCCACCACACCTGGCTAATTGGTTATTTTTTATAGAGATGAGGTTTTGTTATGTTGCCCAGGCTGGTCTCAAGCGTTCCTCCCACCTTAGCCACCCAGAGTTCTGGTATAACAGATGTAAGCCACTAGACCTGGTCTATTTTCTTTCTGTAACGAGAAGCACACAGTAGGTATGGTGATACATAGATGAGCTCCTTGGATATCTTTCCTTGGACATACACATTTTGAAACTTCAACAACAAATTAATATATTCTGCCTTGTGGCATTGCAGTGATTTTATGTGGAGTGTTTGCAGACAGGTTTTGTTTTTGGTCTGTGTTTGATGCTGATGTAAGTAAACTAGGTTATATTTATAAAGCAATAAACAATGTGAGACTGTTTTTGACCTCTTCTGCAGTATATGCCATCCGAGAAGCTGCCACCAACAACCTCATGAAACTAGTTGAGAAGTTTGGTACAGAGTGGGCCCAGAATACCATCGTTCCCAAAGTGTTAGTAATGGCAAATGATCCTAATTACTTGCATAGAATGACCACTTTATTCTGCATAAATGTAAGTATAACACAATTGTTCCTGCTATGCTTGGGCATTAAAGTAATTATTAACAACTTCTGTCTTCTCTTTGGATATTTCTTAGATGGATTAATTTAGATAGGGGATGAGAGCAAATGTCAATTTTAAAATCCATGTTAAATTTTATGGTGATATTTCACAAGCTCTGGTTTACTTGTGAATTCTGGTCTGATTCTTGCGTTCTTTGCTGCCTTGCATCCCTCATTTGGATGCTCATACTAGAAATATTTTCCTGTTGGTCATTTATTTATTAAATATTAATTCGTATTATCAGATTCTTCAATTTTTAAAAATAATGAGTTTTTAAATGTGCCATCTTATTTATTTTTCTAGGCCCTGTCTGAACCCTGTGGTCAGGAAATAACCACTAAACAAATGCTGCCCATTGTGTTAAAAATGGCAGGAGACCAAGTAGCAAATGTTCGTTTCAATGTGGCCAAATCCCTACAAAAAATTGGGCCAATTCTGGACACCAAGTAAGATTTTAGTGTTATTCTTATTTTAAAAGTATACTTTATCTCTTACCTTGTAGTAGGGTAGTGATAGCAAAAATTAAGCTGAGTGATTTTCACTTTACCTAAGATCTAGGTTTATTTAAAGAAAATATAAAGTAAATTAGCCACCATGTTTGGTGACGTCCACTCTTGACTTTTCTGTGTAAGCTCTGTATTTGTGTATATCACTGTATTGAAACAGTGAGATCAAGTATTTGAAACCAGTTTGGCTGAGAACTTTTTTTTCCTTTTTTTTGATACAGAGTCTCACTATGTTACCC
Organism: Loris lydekkerianus; assembly: GCA_963574355.1. NCBI lineage: Eukaryota > Metazoa > Chordata > Mammalia > Primates > Lorisidae > Loris > Loris lydekkerianus. The sequence continues at coordinate 87,282 of CAUYPK010088259.1, read as the reverse complement.
TTGGTAGAATGCTGTGGCGTCTTAGCTCATAGCCACCTCAAACTCTTGGACTTAAGCGATTCTCTTGCCTCAGCCTCCCCAGTAGCTGGGACTATAGGTGCCTGCCACAATGGCTTGGCTATTTTTTTGTTGCATTTGTCATTGTAGTTTAGCAGGCTTGGGCCGAATTCGAACCCACCAGCCTCGGTGTATTTGGCTGGCACACTGAGCTATGGGCACTGAGCAAGAGAACTTCTTTAGAAATTATTTTGTATGTTTACAAAGTTTATAAGTGTTTTAAAATATTTTTAAAATTTTAGACTTAAAAAATTACCATAGAGCACATATACTCTAAAGGATTTCTCTGGCCCACTAGACTGTCTTTCACAGGTAATATTTTTGAATTTCAGCGCTTTGCAGGGGGAAGTGAAGCCAGTACTACAGAAATTAGGTCAGGATGAAGACATGGATGTCAAATACTTTGCACAGGAAGCTATAAGTGGTATGTATTTTTGTTTTCTGCCTGGCACCTTATGTTTTGGTTAACTTAGGTTTATGTTTATCATGTGAGTGGTGCTAAGTGAGCAGGGTGGTAAGTATTATGGGAGACAGGGAGGGTGATGAGTTTCTGGAGTGCTGGTGCCCTCTTTGTTAGAACCTTCTTGGCCCACCATCCTCTGATAAGTGAGCAAGCCATCTTCTCAGTTCCTTGTCTAGGACTGGGTAGGATGATGATTGTTATTGGTAAAAGTAGTTTTTAGTTTGAATTTCAATCAATTTTTGAAGTTTAACTTCTAGTTTGGCAGAGTAAAGAAAATGACTGCAATGAGAAGTTAGTCGCATGCTTTGGGATCATTGTTCTTGGGCTTAATATTCACATAGATTGTTATGAACTTTCTGTACCACTAACCTGATTTTGTTTGGAATTTTCCAGTTCTTGCATTGGCATAATGAGGAACATGAGGGAAAAAAGCCTTTACAAAGTTCTTATCACAGATTTCTAGACATTGTGTTCTTAAACTGGGTGGAGAAAATATGGAAAACCTTCAAGATCTCATCCAAGCAAATGGCGACAACTTAGAAGAAATCAAATTTCAGTGACTTGATTCTTTCTGAAGATGAAATGGGATTGTTTTTTACTCATCTTCCTTGTTGGGATAATTATTTAAGCCATTTTTATTGATCAGTTCCTGACACTGGGTACAGTCATCTCTTGATTGTGTCCTGCTTTGTCTGGCACCACTGAGGCTCCTGCATCCTCACTGTTTAATCAGGCCCTGGCCACTTAATATTCTGGACAGAGCCTGGATAAGTTCGGACTCAGACGTGGAGTGGAGTGATTCTCTTGATGTTTACATATTTCTGTGTGTCTCTCCATCATTCCATAGTTAAATGTACATGTTTAGAATAACTTACTTTATAAATGGTCTATCATCGAGATTTGACTATATAGTGAAAGCCACATTTTCCTGGACTGTGGTGGTGTACATCAGTGTCATGAGATGGGAATGTGGAAACTCAGGGTTAATGTATTGGTTGTTTTGGGTTTTATTTGCTGGATTTTGACTGTAATCATGTCATTCAGAAACCTGCAGTGTGGGTGCTTCTTGCTGCTAATATGTGATGTTAACACCTAACTGAATTTCAGCAGCTCACCACTGTGACTGTCAAAAACACTTCTCTCTTTCCTTCGAAACTTTAACTTTTAGCGTCTCTTAATAAGCAGTAGTTGTCTCTTTCATTGTAAGATTGCAGTTTTAGATTTCTAATGCATACAGGAGCCGCAGGTATAATACTGAGTAGATTTCTACTCGGTTCTGTTTTCAGCGGTATTCACATCTGGTCTTTGCTGCACTATACACTAGCTTTCCAAACTGAAGTTTAATTGCTAATTTTTTAGTATGGGTGATGTTGGAATCTTATCATTTGAAGTATTTGTTTTTCTATTTGACAGTAAAACTTCGTTAATTCTGAAATTTAAGATAATGAGTTAAGCTGAGGAATTTAAAGAAGCAAATTAATAGTATTTAAGGAAGCCACCTGAACTGCTTAAATGGTTTTAGAGCTCTCTTTACAAAGCACCCACTTACCACGAGCTATGCCAAGTACCAGTCTTTTCAATCATAAGACCTTCCAGGAGAATCTCTGGGAGGCCACACTTTTTAAAAGATACATTCAATTTCCTCTTTACCCTCACATATATGTGTGTATTTTGTGGAGAATTTAAACATTTAAAAAAAATTATTTATATTTTTCACCTATTCAAATTGATGTATCCCTAATGAGTTCCAGTTAATGAGATTTTACCGTGGTGTATTTCTCTCATGCATCATTATATAGTTTGCTTATTTTCATTTTCGTTTTTGAATTGCTGATTTCATTCACAACCTCTTTTTTTTTTTTTTGCAGTTTTTGGCCGGGGCTGAGTTTGAACCCACCACCTCCGGCATATGGGGCTGGTGCCCTACTCCTTTGAGCCACAGGCGCTGCCCCACAACCTCTTTTAAATCTAGCCAGCTCTGTTCTGTTTTTTAAAGGTCCAAAGACTCCTATAAAACTTTGTGCATTAAATAACTCCATAAAAACAAGTTAACTAAAGATGGTAAAACCTCCATAGTTGATATCCTCCCAACACTGACCACCTCCTTAAGTTGACCTAATTTTCATAGACCAGACATGCACCACATGTACGTCACCAGGACAGGAGGCCTAGTTCCTAATGTTGACCACCTTGGTATGTTGACCAATTTGTTACGGTTCCTTGGGTGGTCAACTTACAGAGATTCTACTGTACGTTCAGGTTTGTCATACCTTAGAAAAACAACAGAAATTTATTTTATTTTATTTGAAACAGAGTCTTTGTCACCCACGGTAGAGTGCTGTGGCATCATGGATCACAGCAACCGCAAATTCTTGGGTTTAAGTGATTCTCTTGCCTCAGCCTCCCAAGTAGTTGGGACTACAGGTGCCTGACTATTTTTAGAGACAGCGTCTCGTTCTGGTTCAGGCTGGCCTTGAACTTGTGAGCTCAGGCAGTCCACCTGCCTTGTGTTCCCAGTGCTGGGATTACAGGTGTGAGCCATTGCACCAGGCCTAGAATGGAAATTTAAAACCAGAGATTATCTGCCTGTATTTTAAACTGCCAAATTACTTTATAGTAAGTTTTTACTTATGACTTTGGGCCAAGGATTAAATATTTTTCTCAGAAAAAAATCTTTTTCTACATTCTCATTTTAACATCTTAAACTATTATACTATAAACATTTTAAATTTTAGTTTCATGGTTCATTTTTTTTGACCTGCATTTCATATGTGAGAGACTTTAGTCAATGGTTCTCAACCTTCCTAATGCCACAACCCTTTATTACAGTTCCTGTGGGTTGTGACCCACAGGTTGAGAACCGCTGCTTTAGATTCTTAAAACAATTTGCATTGGGACTGTTGCTTTACTCTTTGGTTGGAAAAGCCAGTGGTTTGGGGATAGAATTAAGAGGCCCTTATGTATCTTCCTGAGGAGCCCTATGCATATGCCCTAGGACTGTGTAAGGGAGAGACCGTGAGCTCTTGATTGCTCAGCCATGGGTGATGGAGCTTTGCTGGGTCTTTTAAGAGCCATCCTTAGGGTTTCATTGTTTCTCTCTGACTTAAGCAATAGGGAATCCTTTTTGGTAACTCTTAAGAGGAATTGTTCTTTGATTCATTTTATCCATTTTCCCATCTTGATTTCCCTAGTATTTATACTCTAGGAGTTCTTTAAGGGCAAGGATTTGTATGTTTTGTCTTCTGCTGTTATCACCAGTGCCTGGAACAGTCGTGTACATAATAGGTGCTCAATAAAAATGTGTTCTATGAATGAATTTCTAAAATCTGCCCACTGGTGTGTTGCATGCACGGAACAGTCATCCCAGACCAGATTGTGTCTCATTTTCTCACTGACACAAAGATTTTTCTGCTCTTAGGAAATAAGATTGGTGTGGTCGTTGTCCAGTCTCTTGGCCTAGGCAGCAGTTCTGTGTGGATTTGTCTAATGGCCTCTCACTTACGTCGCTGTTGTTTCTCATTCTAATAAGTTTATGTCGGTTCTTGTGGTTGACTAGGAAGGTAAAGCAGAGGCACAGTATATTCAACCTATGCCAATAAAAATGTCTCAGCCACGATGGAATTTACCTAGCGTTTCTTTCTACAATTTGTGTGGAACCCTCACAGGCTTAAGAGAACAGATCCTGTTTCTTTCTCCCATCTGTGCTGCCAAGCAGATGTGAGCCTGAAGATGCATCTAGTTTCATAAGAAAAGACAGGTTAATATGTGGTGTCTGATGAGGCCTTGTTGAAGTAATGGGCATCCCTCTTTTCACAGAGGTACCAATGCTTGGCCACAATGATGCAGGGCCCTGGGGGTCTTTGTTGGATAGTGTCGGACTTAACAGAGACTGCAGCCTGACCTTTGAACTCTCTTGTCAAAGCATCTTGAGTTGCCTGCATAGTCCTGCAGGGAAAACAAATATGTCACTCCCGACCCAATGGTTAAGCTGTGTTAATGCTGTCTTGTTGCTATTTTGTTCCTTTATTAAGCACTGTGTTGTCACTAAGCTGAAAGTCTGATACTTCCCTGTAGAAATCACAGTGGTTCCATCCCCCTCGGGATGGCTTGGCAGGCTAGCCATCAAATTGGGCGCTTTGTCCTAGCTTCTTGCCTTTTACTTAAATTCCTCTGAATTTTCTTTATTGTGACACTCTTATCTTAAAGCCTTTTATTTCTCGGCTGCCTGGGTATAAAACTACAGAGGGAGAACGGCCCTGTCACCTCATGTTCTTGCCGTCACAGATTAGCTGATTGCCGTCTGATGTTACGTAATTGCTTCCCTTAGATTCTCCAGTATTCCTGTTTCCATCCACTTCCTTGCTCCTCTTCCCTAAACCCTCACATGTCTCTCATCCTTTTCTGTACCTAGAATAGTCCCACTATCCCGTTTGCCTTCATAAGCCTGTTGTTTCCAGGAAATTACATAATGTTCAGTTGAGATGGAAATCTTCTGGAGGATGAAGAGAGTTTAATTACTCATTGCGTAGAAAAGCCAAGTCATTCTTTCTCCAGAGTTGTTCTCTTAAGCTGATAATATTACCTCTGGAAGGATCTGGGTCTTTTCTGCCTGGTCAGGGCTCTGCAGCCTGTTAGTAACAGGTGTGGGGAAGCACCGAGCTGGGGGTTGTAAGGCCCAGTGGGGTGGCATTTTGTAGGGCTCCCTTTTAAGAAAGCACCTTAGGTAAGGTCCTGAGTTGAACCGGCTTTTTCTGCCCAGGTGCCCTTGCCCTCATAGGTTGCTGGGGTTCCCACCTCAGTTCTGGAATAACTGAGGGCATCCTGGCTAGGAGTGCAGGTGGGCTTGGAAGCGGTGTGCCCTGGTCAGGGACAGTTACAGCACCACTGTCTGTATCTCTAGTGGTGGCACAAAGGCTGAGGAAGCTAGATTTTCCTGTGAAGGGCAGTGAAGTGCCTAGCACCTCTGGGGCTGAAAAGAACCACTTCCTGAGACCCAGAGTGCCTGGAGAGGACACTGGGAAGGTAAGTGCCTCAGAAGCCTGCGGGCAGCCAGCCTGGCCTGGTGCTCAGAGAGTTGCAGGGGGTAGGCAGAGGAGCGGTACCTCGTACTCTGTCCCCAAGGGGAACAGTCCAAGTTTTAAGGGCAAGGAGGGCTTATTTTTAAAGCCGGTTACTGTCTTTTCCTCCTGCTTTATGGGAATGCTTTATGAGGTGTGGGCTCACTGTCCAGAGCTGTCACTCCCGTGCCTTGAGGTCTGTCCTGCCTCCCATTTAGCCCCAGTCAGAAACAGCGAGGCCTGGGCAGCAGACAGTAGTGTTTTGGTATAAAGAGTTTATAGGCAGGAGCTGTTTCCACTTTCCTCATAGAATACAGAAGGTGATTTGCCAAGGTTCTTCTCGGGTAGTTATTTCCATTCAAGATAAAAATAATTTGTCAGGTTTTTCTGTGTCATAGGTCAAATGTTTTACAAGCCCCATTTGATGTCACTCTGCATGGAGGTGTACAAAAGCTTCAGTTCAGCAGTCACAGTTGGTGTGGGCCACTGCCCCGGGCCATTCATCAGGGGCGGTTTGTGACTTACAGATAGATTCGGAAAAGGAGCACAAAGAGGCTCCTTTTGGTCAGGCTGTGTTTGCTTCACTGGGAAGAGTCTGGCACTCTCACACCCACTCCAGTGGGTTTGCTTGGTAAAAAACTCTTACATCTAAATGTCTGCCTTTTAAATTTCATGGCTTTTCATTTTATGTGAACCGAGGCTGTAAGAACAGTCGGACAGCCCTGTCCAGGCCCTGAACTGCGGTCACGCTTCTTAGCTTCCTGCGGGCCTGCACACTCTTGTCCCTGGCCGATCCTGTGCGGGAGGAAGTGTAGATGACTGTGCTGGCAGCCTCAGCAGGCCGAGGACCCTGACTGACAGATTGCCGAGGTGGCCAGCCCTTGGGTTATTAGACCCACTTTATAGAACTCAGCCTTAGAGAAGAGACCTTGGCTGAAAGAGTGGAGTGGCAACATTTTTTAGGTGTAAACCACAGACTTAAAGGGGAAGAAAGTTGTTTTCCTACAAATTCAGGGCCAACTACCCATGCCGTGAAATGCATAGTACGCTCCTGATGTGGGCATGTAATGTTGAGGTGGCCTCGCCAGGGCAGAATTGCTCAGCTCTGAAGAAGGCCCCGGCCAGCCTTCCACAGCTGAGGACATGGTATCAGCTGCTGTTCCTTGAGCTATGGTAAATGCAGAGCCTTGACAAGCGCTTGATCAAACTTCATTAATCCTTACAACAACCCTCGGCAGTAGGTGCTGTCATCTCTGTTTCTGAGGTGGTCGTGAATCTCCCCCAACTATATAATACCTACCTAGGACGGTTCCAGGAATGGAGGCCTGGTGGTGCTAGGTTTGTGAGGCTGCAGGCATGCAGTCCAGAAAAATCCCCTGCCCCGTGACTTAGGGAGCCTTCCCTGTGTGTGTTTCACTTAAGGAAAATGACCCGAGGGTGAGATGGAAAGGGAATTGGCTGTTGCCAGGCAGAGCCCTTCATGTCAGGGGCCAGCAGCCAAGTGAGTGATCCAGGAAGTCATCCAATTGCAAACCAGAAATTGTTCTTAACCCCTCACGGTCTGTGGTGCAGAGTAAACTTGCCAACCCGTCCAAATGGGGTGAGAGTGAAGGCCCAGCTGTTGAGAGGCCTGGGAACTGTCCCCAGTCCTCACCCTCAGGGCCCTCAGGGAGCCTTTTGACATCCCAGGACTAAGCCTGCCATTCAGTCCCAGAGAAAATAGCCCAAGGGGTGAGAAAGAGCTTCTCTTGGTGAAGGTGCCTCCTTGGCGCCCTTGAGGTCTGCAGAGCGCCTGTGTGCCAGATGTTGCGTGCATCCCCGCCACACAGGACCTGCCAGGTCCCTGCCGCCCTGTGTCCCCTCTCACTGGCTCCTGGATGCTCTGCAGGTCACTCTCTGGCAGAGCTGCTGCCAGGCCTATGTTATGCAAGGGTTAATAGAGGATTTGTTTATTGAATCACAAAGTAGCTGTCACATGATTTTAATCAAAACACCATTTCCCTGACAACAGTGATGTCAGTCTTGTTATTGCAGGAAGAAGCAGCTGTGAGGGACATCCAGTCTCCATGCTGAGCCCAGGTTTGGAGACGAAAAGCAAGGGAAGCATCCATAAATACCACATGCAGACGCTGACCTACTGAGTCTGCCTCCTCCTCTGCCCTTTCTGTTCTCTCTGTCCAGTCTGTCCTGCACACAAGCTGACCAGAGGCACACCAGCACCTCACGTGTCAGCCAAGGCCTCACCCGCATCCCTTGTTCCTGCTTCTGATTTTTCATCTTTTTTTTAGTCAGGGTCTCACCTTTTTGCCCAGGTTGGAGTGCAATGGTATATTCATAGTTCACTGCAGCCTCAAACTCCTGGGCTCCTGATCCTCCTTCCTCAGCCTCCTAAGCAGCTGGGACTATGAGCGCACATCTCTACACCTGACTCCGTTTTCCTTATTTTCCCCAAACTCAGTCACTTGGGCCCCAAGGTCTCTGGCTTGTGCCTTCTGACATCTGTCTCTTCACCTGAAGCAGCTCCTCTGGTGAACGGCTGTTCTGGTCACCACGGGGTGGGGTCATTATGCGGCTCAGGAGCCTTGGGTTGTACTGGAACCAGCTTCCAGGGGCAGGAAAGGGGCTGCTTGTCCGTGTCCCTCCCCCAGTACAGCAGGTTGGGGGGGCTCAGGTGTTGCCCTGGGGGACAGAGCAACCTGAAGACTCCTAAAGGGCCTGAGCTCTTGGCCGGAAGATTAGTTCTCTCAAACTCAGAATGTCTACAGGAAGCCTGAGTCTGATCCAAGGACTGAACAAAAACTAAAGCTCAGGGACACTTGATCCCACCCCCAGTGGCCTCTATCCAAGAGAATTGGATCCTGAAGCCAACCAACAGGTCAGAAGTTGTCAGGTCACAGGGCGCCCTGGAATGGTGTCCTCTCGCTCTGGCCTCCTTTCAGGGCCTTTGCCACTGTGGGGCCTAATAGAACTGCTGTCCACATGGAGACTTTAGGCCTTCCAACCCTTCTCCACCCAGGAGCTTGGCCTATAAGTTGGAGATGACAGAGGCCTCCTAGATGGGCACTATTAGATTCTTAGGCTGGGGCTACCCAGAACTCAACTCTGAAAATTTAGAAATCCTGGCTTGGCGCGTATAGCTCAGTGAGTAGGGCACCAGCCACATACCCCGAGGCTGGTGGGGTCAAGCCTAGCTTGGACCTGCTAAACAACGACAAATGCAACCCCTCCCCCCTAAAAAAAAAGTAGCCTGGCATTGTGGCGGGTGCCTGTAGTCCCAGTTACTCAGGAGGCTGAGGCAAGACAATCACTTGAGCCCAAGAGTTTGAGGTTGCTGTGAGCTGTGATGTCATAGCACTCTATGAAAATTTAGAGATCCTGGCTCAAAGTTCTCAACCTGGAGCAGGTACTCAGAACAGGGTAACCACCTTCCTCTTGAGAGTGCTGACAGGCACTGAGCAGCCATGTTCTAGGTCTAGTGCTGGGACAGGCAGACGGGATGCTATGACCAGCCGTGTGAGAGGACTAGGGGAGTCCTCTGGGTGCTTCACGTCATGCCAGGCTGCATTTGAACTTCATGGTAAACCTGCGAGTTAAGACCTGGGTGCGGTGGCTCGCGCTCGTAGTCCCTGCTACTTCGGAGGATCCTTTGAGCCTAGGAGTTTGAAGCTGGCATGAGCATCATCTTGCTACCTCGCTCCTCACAACAGAGACCCTGTGTCTAAAACACAAAACACAAGGCTTGGGAGTTAAGTCAGCCAGCCAGTGTTCCAAGTTCCTGTTGGTGATAACAAGCCTTTACAATGACTTGCCCAGGTTAGTGGCAGGGCTGGAGTGGTGCCAGAGGGTGAGGACTTGGTCAGAAGTTCTTTGTTGCCTCACGGATGGACAAGGGGCAGCATCCCCTCGACCTGTGCCCCCAGCCTTGCCCCTTGCCTGGCCCTTTCATCCCTGGGTTCCCTCCAACTGCCTGCCTGCCTGCCATTTGGCCCTCACTTTGCTGGCAAGGCCCCTGCTACACGTTTTGGCTTCTCTAGTGACCAGAAGGCAGTTCTAGTGGGTTCCAAACTGGAGAGACAGGGAGGCTGTGAACTCACGGTCCTTTGGAGGAAAGGACTTGGTGGATTTTCCTCAGTTCAGTTGTGTCCCATTGCCAACTGTGTGGGTGGCCCTGGGTGGTAATGATTCCTCAGGGTCAGAATTCTCGGTCCTGCCTCCTCTTGGTCATCTCAGGCTCCCTTATCCCTTCTTTGGGGAGTGAGGAGGGAGACAGAGCTCTCTAAAACCACCTGAGAGAGTGACTCAGTTTCCTCTTTAGGAGGCTAAATCCCTAATGCCTTATTCCCTCCAGGCCCGTTTTCTGAACTTCCTGCCTGGCCAGCTTTTGGGGTCTCAGCTCTTGGGAATTCTGCTTCCCACAGTCCCGTGTTCCCCCCCCCCCCCTTCCATGCCTTTGGTGGCTGAGCCCAGCACGTGCTTTGCCTGGGCTTGGAGCCTGGTCTCTGCTGGACTGACAAGCTCTGAGTCAGTCCTCCCTAGGAAAGCCCCCTAGAAATGTGTGCAAAGTGAGGCCTCAGCAGAAAGGCTTATTAGAAAGCCCGGCAGCTGGACACACCCCACGAGCTCCCCATTCTGCCTGCCCTCAAGTTTGTCCTCTGATTTGTGGTCACAGTGTCAGACCTGGGTGGAGGCAGCTATGCCAGTGATGGCACCTGGTCTGAGGTGAGGGCCCAAGACCTTCAACTCAGTCAAGACCCACATGTGTCTCCAGGATAACCCGTGCACAATGTTCCACCTCTTGACAGCCACTCAGCCTTTGAAGTCACTGGCTAGGTCACAGGGAGAAGGGCAGAGCTGTGTTCTTGTCAGCCTGCAGGGCAGGGCAGCTGTGGTCCACGCAGGTGGCATTTCCTTTGTAGCCCTGTGGCACCCCGGAGCTAGTGCACAGGGCCCAGAACTTCCTCCCATAGTGTCCCTGGGTGTAGGCAGGGCAGGAGGCTCCTCTCACCTGGATCCACCCAGGGTGGGATTAGAATCCCCTCGGTAGGACGGTAGGACGGCAACTCTGAAAAGCGTGGAGGTGGAGTCAGGGGTCCTTAACCTTGGTCCACGGACGGGCCTCCAGGGATCCGGGAAACAACACCACCTCTCCTGAAATCATGTCCCAAACTGTGTGTGTATCTATGTACATGAGTTTTGGGACGAAAGCTCTGTGCTTCTGTCAGCATGCCAGAGGGATCTGTGATCCTTTGAGATCTGGTAAGGAAGTAACAGCATAAGGCCCTATTCCACTCACCTCGCATGGTGATGGAGGGCTGAGGATGACTTGGGATGTGGGGCATTGCCAGCCAGCTGTCCCTGAGCCTGGCCAGGCAGAAGCCCTGGGTTTAAGGTGCAGGGCCCCAGCCCCTTTCCTACCCCGCAGAGCCTGTGCCTCACAGAGGCCACAGAGCTGAAGAGTGTCCTGGGAAGTCTGGAGACAGGGGGCTTGCCAGGCTGCTGAGGTTCTGGCCTGTTATTTTTGCCCATACCCTGGGCACAGGGGTTAGTTTTGGCAACATACAATAAAAAGGATGGAGAAACTTGGTGGAAAGGGAAGTTTGCAAAACATTACTGAATGCAGTGAGTGCTTTCCTTAAAAAAAAAAAAAAAAAAAAAAAAAATGGAAACTTGGTGATCCTGAATTCTTGGTTAGCCATAGGGTACACAGCTGACTTCAGGCAGGACTGAGTGTCCCTGGTTCATGGGTGGCAGAAAGCTCTGCCTCCCGCGTCCTCGTCCTGCAGCCAGTAGCCCATCCCTTGGGCTGGGAACTCTCTCTGTTCTACAGCAGGGACTGTGCCAGCTGAGAGCCATCTGGCACTGCACCTGCATCCACAATGCAGGGCTGCTCAGCAAATGGACTCTCCAGCACCCTGAGGGCTTGGCGGGTCTGAAAGGGTGCCTGTGCGGGAGTCTACAGTGTGTGCGCACGCAGTGTTGAGGCCTAACGGACCCCAGAAGAGATGTGACACTGTGACTAAGTGGCAGCATCTTTTGCTGGCCTTCCTGGCAGCCCCGAGCCCTTCCCCACAGCTGGCCTGCAGCTTGCCGGTCCTCAGAGGCCAGACAAAAACTGGCCAGGCTACCCAGGCTGGAGGGCTTTGCCCTGAGACTCCGGAAAGCAAGGAGCAGCCATTGGGCAGTGCCGAGCGGGCCTTGTCCCCAAGCAGGCTGTGGTTAGCAGCGCCTCCGTAAGCGATCTGCAGAGCTAACGTGTACTTAGGCGACTCAGAGTAAGGTATTATTTACCCTGCTGACGTCAATGAAAATATATTATCCACCATCCTTTTCTGCAGCCTGAAATGAGCACCAGTGCTTGGAGAACACAGTCACCTTCCCTACTTTTAAAATCCCCCCCCCAGGCCTGATGAGGGAGAGACGCTGTCATGTTAGCCTGCCATTCACATCACCCAGGCTCTTAGAAAACAAGTTGTTTTTATTTTAAATTCAAGAAGGTTGGAAACATAAAAACAGTACATTTTCCTTGCCGAAAATTACCCCATTTAAATTACCATTTGGTTCAAAGATCATTTATTACACTGCATTTTAGGCAATTTGCTAACACTGAGTGACAGGTTACACTTTGATTTTTTTCACATTGCAGCTATTATGATTAGCACTCAAAATACCAAAGCTATTGAACTCACCGATTTTTTCTTAGTAATTTGAAGAAAGCACAGAAAAAATAACTACAATTAGATTAATTTGTCAAAAGTAACACTTTCACAGACCAAACATCCAGCAAAACCATCTTCCTCCTCCCCTCAGAAATAAGCAAATAATCTTGCCCTTTCCACAAAGTGCAAATATCTCTGTATCTCTTTTATTTCTTAAACTGCTATCCCCGAAATGAAGCAAACCTCCTGTTCTCTTTGCTTCTCTACCCTAAGAGATTTTGGTGAAGGCAGATTTCTTGTCCCATCCCTGGTGGGACAGTCTCACCACTTGAATTTCCTTAACTGAGCAAATCTTGGACAGACAAGCCTCACACAGCCAACAGTGAGTCCTAGTTATCTGCATTTGCTAATGTAACATTATTCCATTTGGGGTCATATTTTTCCAGGATGTTGTTTTAAACTGTTTTTAAAGCTTCCCCCTGCCTATCCACTTTGGCTCTTAAAAGACAAAGTATTTAATAAAGTATGTTATTTTTTTAATCCTAAAAAGTGTCTAACAAGCACTTTTACTTGATGGGACTTGACTACAAAGACTGACTGACTGTCCCCCAGGACAAGCTGAGCTTGTGCCTCTTCTCTGAGCACCCCCTTTTCCTGGGGTGAATCTGGTGGCCTTCAGTAGTGGTCTAACCCCAGGCAATTCAGTTCCTTGGCGGTTGAAGAGGGGGTGTCCTTCCATCACGTAATTCTATAGGAAATTATTTTGTGTAACTTGGAAAAACTAGACATCTTTGCTGTGAGCCTAAACTTCTGTGGTTAATGAGATACTGAAAGGATGGCCAATCTGTGGGGTCTTTGTATCCCTCAGCCTTATTCCATGCAGGGCCACCTGGACCGCTGCAGTGTCACCTGAAGAGCATCTCTCCCCCAAAGCTCAGCAGTTGTCAAGTGGAGAATAAGGTTGTGGGAACACTGTCACATTCACCCTGTGCCTGGCCAAAATGGGGGTTTTGTTTATACAGCTGTTCGCTTATGAAGAGTCAGATGCTACTGAGGAGGGGAAGAGGGCCTCTCACACCAGAAGCCAGTCACCACAAGTCCTTGTACCGAGCTCCTCTCCTCACTAGCCCTGCGACTTGGATAAGTCACACAAACTTCTGAAAACTTTGGTTTTCTCAGCTGTGAAAAATAAGGACAATACCTCTCCAACAAATTTCATAGAATTGTTGTGAGGATTCGAAGAGATTACTTGTGAAAGTGCTTGGAAAGCTAACATATAAATATAAGCTATTGCTCCCTGTGACGGGCAGGCTGAGTGTTAGGCTAGGACCCACTGGGACTCTCACGGGCTACGTCTGTGGCCCATCCTGCTGCCTGTTTTTCCATCTATGCACTAGTAAGTGCCCAGTCTGCCCATTGTGTTGAAATCTGCCCAGAGAAGGGGTGCGCGAAAGATGGTGGGGCGACCAGGATGGTTGTTAAGTCTTCCTGAAGCAGTCAGGCTGCTTAACTGGGAAAAAATGGTAAAATATGAATGTGAGAGGGCCCGGGAGATCAGGACTACAGGGCCAAACAGGGCCTGGAGGTCACCCTGCTGCTGACAAGGGGCAGACAAAGAGCTCTGTAATTACAGCCACTTGCCTGGGCCACAGGCCAGGAACGAGTGTACTATGTGACCGGTCAGAAGGGATGTGTAAATTTTTAAAGTGTTTTTTTTTTTTTTTTTTTTGGTCCTCCACACATCACTCTTTAGGTTCTATAAAAAATTCCTAGAAGCAACAAACAATCAAGATCCCTGCCTGTACAATGACTCCAACTTACTGCCTATTCTCCAGTTTTCACCTTTGATGTCTAGGTACAGAGAGACTGAGCGGTGCAGGTGGCTCCCGAGGAGGCAGCAGAGACAGCCCAGTGTAGGGTGCAGATGCGGCCAGGTCAGCCCCGGCACAGGGATTCAGCAGCCGTTCACTGGGGACCAATGTTGGCAATGACATTATCTCTCAGGGAGGTTGAATGTGAAAAAGTTACCTGGAATATGATGTTTCTTTAAACCAATAGGGAGCATACGTGTAACTGTTGATAGAGGTTTTAAATGCAATCCAGAGTAGAAAAACTCTGACCCCAATATATCCATCAACCTGGGGCTGGACTAGAGGCTGGAGGACCCACACAAGACAGCACCCTCTGCATCTGTGCCCAGAGGCTGCTCCGATGCACACGCCACTGACACCCTTGACTGGCTAGGACTGGAAGCTGCTGCTGTTCAGCTTTGCTTGGTTTCTGGCTGATCACTGACTCACTCTCTAGATGAGAATATATCCTTTTCCCAAGCCTAACACCTGCACAGAATCACAGAATTCTATTTTTTTTTTTTTTTTTTTTTTGAGACAGCATCTCACTTTGTGACCCTAGGTAGAATGCTGTTGACGTCATAGCACACAGCAACCTCAAACTCGGGCTTAAGCCATCCTCTTGCCTCTATCTCACAAGTAGCTGGGACTACAGGTACCTGCCACAATGCCCAGCTAGTTTTTTTAGAGATGAGATCTAGCTCTGGCTCAGGCTGGTCTTGAACTCGTGAGCTCAGGCAATCCATCCACCTCGGCCTCCCAGAGTGCTAGAGATTACAGGTGTGAGCCACTGCGTCCTGCGAATCACAGAATTCTTTGAAGCGTTTCTCTGCCTGTAGTAGGTACGAATGACATCCAGTGTGTGGGCAGAAAGGTCAGCCAGTCCCCTGACAAGTCCCTCTGCTGGGGCTCTTAGTCCCTGCTGGAGGGTAGGGTAGAGGGCAGGTAGAACTCCCACAGGGTGGCCCTCCCTCCCCATCAGATCACAGGGCCCCCGAGTGCGTGCGAGTGCTGGAGGGGCCGGAGTCAGGGAGAAGCACAGGGTAAAGGCTGAGTTCAGCCCTAGGCTCCTGCCGTCTCACCTCACTGACTCCAAGCCACCGTTTAAACAACTGGGAGTTTCTTATTTCTGAGGGAGAAAGGGCCATGACTTTTTAGAAGACAAAGTACAGAAAAGAAAAGGCTCTACTTGTATCTGTACTAACAATCCTCGAGTCCCATCTCTGTTCCTCCTGGTGGGCCATGTCCCCTGCCCATTGGGTTCTGGAGGCTGTTTGCAAAGACAACTGTCTGTCCCTCACCCTGTCCCCAAGGTGGTGAGGGGCAGTGCAGAGGTGCTCGGGGTGGCTGGGGAAGGTCAGTGTAGCGCCCCGGGAGTGACCTGCAGGACCCCACTCCCTTCTGCTGTGTAACGTGCTCTGTTTGCCTTGCAGGGACCAGCATGTCAGTTGCATGTAAATACTAGAGACACACTTGCCTAACTGGAAACTGCAGAACTAGTGCATTTTTACCAAAGCAGAGACGAATACCCCTGGATTAAAAAAGGAACATACAAAATAAAGTACCACACATATTGCACTTTTTGCCAAATGAAATCTTTACCTCAGATTCATCTCACCAAAGTCTCTTCAGACGAGCCTGGTTTACCAGATAAAAAGCTAACGATCACCAAACAGTAGTGTACACACGTTAATGCGGAGCAGATCGGAAAGGGAGTCAGGAATTCAAAGGAGCCTCTCACAGAAAGAGCGGCGCAAGCCTTGGTAGTGTTTCCCTAGCATTTATGGAGCAAATGGAGGCTTCCACCCGTCACTGTTTAGGGACCAGAACGGCACAGGTCAGACACGGCTGAGCAGACACCCAACCGGCCACCAGAGCCAGTCTCTGCTCACCAGCTTACATTTAAGTAAATACAGACGGTTATGGGATTTATTGATTTCTGCTTGAAATAAATGAGATAAGCAAACAGGAGCTTGCAACACGGGTTCTAGCAGGAGGGTCGTGCTCTTCACCAGGGAGTGTCCAGTGGCCGCCATGTCTGTCAGTTCGGTTCAGCCTGGCTGCCGCTGTGTGGGCGCTTCCCGATTTGTCTGGGTCCCTTAACCTTCCAGCCCGCAGCCTCTCTGCAGTCCCTCTGCATGTTGGCCTAACTGTCCTGCCATAGCTCCTAGGTCTCTTGGGCTAAGCAGCTCACAACCTCGTGGGGGGCAGGGGGGAGTTTATGCCAATCTGTAACTGTACCATTCCTGCCATTCTGAAATGAATGGCTCCCATTTTCAATCTGGAAGGCATTTTAATTTCATAAATATTACAGCACTTCTGTAGTATATTTTGGGAAAACATCCTCCTTCCATCTAAACAAATCAAGTCCTGTTTTTACAACTAGCTTATTTTGCAAAGACTTAAAACAGATTAGAGATCTCAATGAAACGATCTCATAAATGAAATGATGTTCTCTATTTCATGAAACCATCAATCTTAAGCACGAGGAGGAAAAAGCAACCCATAGAAGGAACTTAATTCATTCTTCCTGGATTTTCACTGCATGTTATTAAATCACAGAAACAATAGTCCCTGCACTACCCTTTTTCCTGCTGACACCCAAAGTTCAACCCCGAGCACAGTGCCTCTGCGAAGTGTCCTGGCCCCACGCGGAGCCCCAGTGACCAGGCAGTCTCCGGACAGCAATAAGACTGCAAGTTACCAGTGCTGGCAGGGCTGGGGGAGGTGGTCAGAAGGGAACTCCCTACATTTTTCACGCTTCCCCTCACCTGTCTGGACACTTACGACAAAGAGGAAAGGCAACTTAAAGGTGTTTTCTAGATGCAGCGTCAGTGGAGTTTCTCTCTTCTTTGTGCTTTAAGGAAGATGCTTTGTGCTTAATGCATTCATCTGCTGATAGGACAAACCATTCTAGAGGACAGAAATTATACCTTTATAAATAATACTGAATTTGTAACACCTGGATGTTACTGTCCAAATGACAGTTACTCATTACTTTCTAGGCTTATAGTTAACTAGCTTTAGTATCTATTTCTGGCTTACTATGATGAATGAATTGTAAGGGTTAGTTGAGTTTTACTAGGAATATAACGTGTTTGGCAGACAATCTGCTTAAATGGTTAACACACCTGTGGTTCTTTGAATATTGCTGTTATACTTGAACATTTCATTACAAGTCAAAACTTAAGGAAATTAAGAATGCTGATTCCCACATGGTGGAAAACAAACTCTGAAGTGACTTTGGATTTAGCATTGACATAAATGGGAAACTTGGTTTCTACAGAAAAGAAAGAATTAAAGCACGATCTGGGGGAAAAGGCACAGCACTACCACTTCACATGGGACATAAAAGTTCATTTCTCGTGTCTTTAAAATTTCTAAGCCCTATATGAAACTGTCCAAACATACAAAGCTCAATATACTACTAGCAACATATAGTGTAAAGTCAAAGTAGTTATTACATTGTAAAAGAGACAACAGGTCCTCTGGAGACCAAGTGCCCCCACACCAGAAGTCTCCACAAGAGACTGTGAGGACAGAGCCTGCCTTCCTTGGCCAGGGAGGGGGGTAGGGGCGCTGGTGCTCTTGATGCCTTCCCGAGTTTCCTGCCCCCTGCCTCCACTGACGGGGGGGTTTCCTGTCAGTTCTGCAGGTGACATCTTTGGAGCCCTGAGTATATTCTGACTCTCAGCAACCCAGGGGCACCTTCTGTAGATGTGTCACCTGCTCCCAGAGGGAGAAGACAGCTGATCTCGGGTCAGTGCCAGGTGTTACATAGCAGCCCCTGAAATAGCTCACACTCCACCACTTTGTAACAGCCTTGGGGACAGCCTGCATCAGCAGCTACAACTTTCCTTTATTTCCTGTCCATCAAATTTCATTATGTATTCTTGATTTGCCTTGAAGCAATATGTTGTTGTTCAGCCTCAGTGAAAAATTCATTGCCTTTTTTTGCCCCTATATATGCAATAGCACACATGTTCCTGCTTTCAGCAAGGTTTTCCGAGATAATGCACTGGTGTAACTCTGCATACAACCTAGGTCTGAATGTCTTCTTACAGAAACATTTTGTCGGTGCCTCCCTCGAGAGCTTGCTCCCCTCACCCTAAGGGCATGAGCTTTAGCCTACAACTATATTCCAGCACTTGCCACAGAAAACTTTGTGGTGGGACAGAGGCAAGAGGAAGCAACATCCACCCTAAGCAGGCCCTCTGATTACAGCTGGGTGACCTGATTTCTCCCCACTAGGGAGAGGGCAAGAAAATAAGCTTTAAATTTAAAAGGCTGGAATAAAAATAGAAATACACAGTCTTCCTTCACTTGACCCACCTCACTTCCTGTGTTGAGGTTAATTCACCAGGACATACCCATTGTGTTGTGGATCCACAGCGTCCAGCATTTCACAATCAAAGAGTCCAGGCAACTCAGAGAGGGCCAGTGGGTCGTAGCTGGAGGAGGCCTCCTGCAGTCCTGAGCTCCGGGGCGAGTCTGGCCCTGTCAGCCCGCTCTGCTGGGCTCCCTCCACACGATACTGACAGGGGGTGGGATAGTCTGGCGGAGGGGAAGCAGCACTGGGCAGCTCACAAGTCTGATAGGAGAACTGTAAGGGGGCTGGGGCGGCTCCTGGCTGTTGTGGTGGCGGTGGCGGAGGTGGTGGCGGTGGCTGCTGCTGCAGCTGTGCGGGCAGCGGAGGAGCCTGAGAACCAGGCGTGGAGGGCAGGGGCTGTAGCCGCATCTCCTGGTACTGACCAAGGAAAGGGCTGTATTGCATCTGCTCAGACGAGGGCTCCAGCACGGGACTCAGGGGCTGGCTCATGCTGAATGGTGGGGCCTGCTGTGATGGTGGAGGACTCTCCTGGTGAGGAAGGGGCAGCTGCTGACTTGGCTGTGGGTAGGAGCTCTCTGCTATCTGCATCTGATTAAAATATGCCTGCAGCTGAGACTGCTTCTGGAGGAAGAGTCGCTTCTGTTGGAGCCTAAATTGGAAATACCAAAGGAAAGAATTTTACATCTTCTCAAGTGATGGCATTTTACATAAATCCAATACCAGTCATTAGCTTCAGGCCTCCACTTTTCTCTTTCTAGTGTCAGGAAAAAGCAAGTGAAAGTGGTAAGCAATCATGGGGGTTTCTTAAGCCCAGTCTCCCTTTTTGTCCCTTGTGAGCAGGAATGTATCTGAGACTCTTAAGTTTTTCTCCCTGTGAAGTGAAGGCTGATTCCCACCTCTAGTGGGTAGAAGGGGAGATAATCTCATACCTTGTCCTTTGCAGACGTCTGCAGGTTGATGGATTAGGGTAATCCTACCTTGGCAAAGCTGCTTCTAACAGTGAGGCCTGCCGGCATGAATTACGGCAAGGAAGGACAGAGGCCTTCTCTGCAGGCTAACACACCTCGATTGCTCTGGGCCAGGGATTGTGAAAGCTCAGGTCTAGTTATCCCACAGGGGAAGCACTAGCAGGAAAGGAAAACAAAACACATTTGAGGGCTGCTACTGCCTGCCAGACTCGCACTCTGGGGACACTGGGATATCCTCATTAGCAGCCAGGCTTGGAGAGACTGTGGCACACGTGAGTGAGAAAGGGCAACACACTCAATGTTCTTAAAGCTCCCACAAAATAAGTGACCTCTTCGGCTAGAGCCCCTCCCCCCTGTCACCTGTGCTCCTGCAGCTGCTGTTCGAGGCTCCGAGGTGGTTCTTTGCAATAAAGCTGACAGGTATTCTGGGCCTTTGACAGAAGGCTGGGCTTCTGGAAGAGCAGAAAAACAATGAGGATGCAGTCACTAGACTGTGCTTCTGCCTGGAGGATGAATCCAAGTACATCCTCCAGAACCTGTGCAGGGTGAAGGACAGGCGCCTGCTCACTGAGTGCCTAGAAGCTTCGGGCTGGCAGGCCTGGGCTGTCTCAGCTGCAACCTATCTCAGCTTTCCACTCCTCTTCTACAAGTCCTCTAGGACTGCGAGGTTTGTGGAGATTGAAAACGATAAAAACAGTGGGATTAAGTCTTGACAGCAAAGGCCTCAGCAGGGGCTGAATTAGTGAGTGATGCATTCTTTATGGGGTCAATGTCATATCGCTTAAGATTTTCATGTACCAATGGAGAGAGCCCATGTTGAAATTTTGCAGAATTGAGTTCCATTTTATTTATTATTCATTAAGAAGCATAAAATTAGAAACAAAGAATCCAGGTCTCCCTTTCCCACCACTCAGTGGTTCCTGGGCTTGAGGATAAACCCTTTCCCACTGCCAACGCAGAAACTTTATGCACATGTGATCTGCATAGTCAGTGCCAGAGCAGAGGCTCTGTGAGCTCAGTGGGAACACGTTTCTTGAAACTACAAATGAAGGGCCAAATATACCTGCCTACAGGAAGTAAAGCAGCCACCCTCTGTAAATACCGAGCAAGGCATTGCAGAGAGGCAGATTCAGGGTAAGCACAGTGAGCAGGGCCCCACCTGGAGTCTGTGCTGCAGGAACGGGGACTCCAGGCTCTGCCGCTGGGAGAGCTGAGGGTGCACACTGGAGGGGAGGGTGGAGACGCTGTCCTGCTGCTGAGAAACTTCCTCCTAAGGAGCAAGGGGGTGAAAATGATTTTCAGTTCTCCATGGGAGAAAAGGTCTCAATTTTTACTTTAAGCACCTTGGCAAATGTCCAAGAGGACCCTCAACTCTTTGGAGCGTAATACTCAGAGGTTTCCACGTAACTAGCAGAAAATTTATGCAACTATCATCTGCAGTTAACAATTGCAGATGTGCCAGAGCAAAGGCTCTTGGTGTCACCAGGAGGCCATCACCTTCCTGAGGGCCTCTGATTGGATAATATCCTTGATGCACTAAAAACAGGCTCAAAATAAAACTGGATAAACAGCAACATTTATTGTACTTTTAGCATAAACAATCTACTTATAATATTTAATATGTTAGTGGCAAAAAGCCCCTCATCTGGGTGAAATTTATTACTCTTCAGTCTTGGGGGTACTGTAAGAGGCCATCCATATACAATCTGCCCTGTGAACCAAAAACAGCTTGACAGCGTCTAGGCCTTCATCTGGTGCTGATCACTGGGGAGCAGCAGGTATGGGCCTAACCTGCCAGGGGTGGTGGCAGCAAAAGGAAAGCATTCAGGCTGTGAGCTTTGCCAAAGAAGCTATCTGCTCCAGGACGAATGACACACCTTCAGGACAAACTGCCCCCTCCTAGTCCCAGAGCTGTGGTGGGAAAGGCCCACAGCACCCACCTGAGGGCAACTGCTGGCCAGGTCCTGGAGCTGAGAGGCAGCCGACGGGTCCGCCTCTGATCCTATTTGTTCATATAACAGCTGTACTTTGTTCAACTCTAGGATTCCTTTGGTTCTGGCCAGATTCTGAAGATGTTGTCTAAATGCTACAATTCCTGAAAGAAAGTACAAAGACTAAAGAGTTTAAGTAAAATATGAGGTCTTTTGCTGAGCATAGGTTCATACCAATATGGCAAGAAACCTCCCTCAAGTCCTACAACATAAGAGTTTTAAAAGCCAGAGAAGAAAGCTGTCACCTTGGGTGAGGGAGGTGTCCGATGCCCGGCGGCCCTCTCGGAAGCTCACTGGTGACCTATTGTGGGCCTCTCGTTTCTGGGAGGTCAGAGCCTGCATGGCTGGGTTGGTGGGTCTCAAGCTTACGAAGGGAGATGTCATTCGGGGTGAGGGCTGATTGGCTAACATCATATCCTTCAGGGAGGCGTTTTCCTCTAGAAAGTTCAGGTCCCTCTGAACAGCCCCCATATCATACTCAGAGTCCACACTGTCAAGGGATGGGGTGTCACTCATGGAGAAAATTTTCCCTTTAAGAGAAAACAAAACAGACATTACCAATAGCAACAGCTGGAATACCAGTTCCTGGAATATGTGATACAGAAGTCTTGACAGCTATCAGGTACTTAATCTCCAATCTTTTCAGAGGCTTTGGTGCTAGCGACATACACAGGAGCTGGCGGTTTTGAACCCAGCCGGGGCCTGCCAAACAACAATAACAACAAAAATAGCCGGGCATTGTGGCGGGCTAGTAGTCCCAGCTACTTGGAAGGCTGAGGCAAGAGAATCTCTTAAGCCCAAGAGTTTGAGGTTGCTGTGAGCTGTGATGCCACAGCACTCTACTGAGGGCAACATAGTGAGACTCTGTCTCAAAAAAAAAAGAAAAAAAAAAATCTTCTCAGAACCTTTTCATATGTCAATGTAGTCATCTTCAAATTTAGTGGGGAAAACACTCCAGAAGCTGCACTCACAAGATCTGTGCCACCTCAAAAGAGCCGGAGTTGGTGATGAAACATACAGTACTCAGATGAATTCTGCGAGTTGGGGGAGTCAGTCAGAGACATTTTGTAATCTTTCTTAGCCACTGAGCAGACCTCATCCTGTAAGCCTGTTGGATCTGCTCCATGAAGGAATAAGATCTCTGTCTACTGAATTCTGGGAGTTCCCTGTGACTGAAGACCTGACCTGTGCCTCTCCTACATCATACCTGCTGCAGGCACCACGACCACCTGATTGGTCACCTCGGACAGAGTGTGCCGCCTCTGCCCACCGCGCGTGGACTGAAAGGCCTCAAAGGAGTGGCTGGGGTCTTCCTCAGCCTCGCCTTCTGTCTCCAGCCCTTCATCAATGGAGGTCTCCATCATGTCGCTGGGCAGTGACTGGCAGCCCTTCCTCAGCAGGGCGGGAGGCACGGGGTCGAGCAGGCAGCCGTTTACCTACATGCCAGAGAAGGGAGGGAACCATCAGTTGCAGCTCTGTTGAGACAGTAGAAAAATCCATACAAGAAAAATGGTCAAGATTTGAGGCGAACTAGAAATCAAGTCCCTGTTTCTAACGACAAAGCGTAGATAAGAAGTTAAGGTGCATCAGCCACAGCACTTAGAGAAAGAAGCTCGTGATGACCCAAACTAGCACTGGGCCCAGATTTCTCTGAGTCTTCATTATTATAATAAACAATTTTTTTTTGTGATTCCAGAAGAGCAGGGGTATATTGGCTTGAGGCTTACTAGTTATTTGTTTTAAATACGGGATATGAAGAAGCAGGAAGGTGAGTTTGCTTTTTAAAAAAACTATATGGCTCTACAGCTAAGAAAAAAGAATAGTTACCAACATTCTTCTAATTTTCAACCCCAAACATACTGGAAGGTGCTAGACATATTTTTATGTTCATAATTTAAGTACCTGACCATTTGATTTAGTCTCTAATTAGCTCTATGTGCCTGAGGAATGGAAAGAATTCTTTAAAGACAGACTGATACCAGAGAAAGGATTAGAAAAAAAAAATTCAAATGGCAAACAGCCAAAGCCTTCCATTATAGAATAACAAATGACTCCCAGGCCCCACATTCCAGCAGAGGTTACTAAGGCCCTGTGCACTGAGTCTTCGCTCCTGAAGCGATACCCACGGTCGCTAGTCCCCACCCAGCGGGGATGAGCTTGGCGCAGCTCCCACACCACACCGTCCCATGCACCCAGCTGCCAAGCACACCGCCTGACGGCAGCAGAAACGACACACAGAGGGGAGCTGTGGTTGTAGTTCTGGCTGGTAAAAGCCCCTGTGAGGATGCAATTATTTACTTCATTACCTTAATGAAGGTAATGACTATTCCCTGGTGGAAATCAGCCCCTTTTCTATTATTCCTTGGTGGAAATCAACCCCTTTTCTCCTATGAATAGCTGCTTGGGAGCAGCCAGTCATAGCAGCTCAGTTCTAAGCGTTACCTTCACCTGGAACACGCTGGGCAGTGCCACTGCTTCCTGTGGACACAGGAGATGCTTATGTATGTGGAGGTGATGTGGGGTATCCCTTTGCCAGACACAGGAAACTTTCCTCTTATAGCAGCCAATCTGAAGGCACTGCAAGGCCCTTTATTTGGATAGGGAGACTTGGGTGACTCAGATCTTTGTTTGCTTGGAGGAGGGGATGGTTATTCCATTAAAAATTGCTCTGGGGCTACAGCCATTCCTTGGATAAGGCGGCTAGTGCATTACAGGTCTTTAAAGTGATGAGCAGTCATTTAAAAGGAAGAGTGGTGAATAATTTCTCCCCAGACTTCACCCAATCTTCCCTATGGCACAGGAAAATAGAACTCTGAAATCTACCCAGCAACTCTTACTCTCTCCTTAGTCCTTCCCCAGACTTCTTTCTTCTTTTCCTTTTTTTTTTTTTTTCTTTTTAAGAGATGGGGTCGCACTCTGTCACCCAGGCTGGAGCAGTGGTGTGATGGTAGCTCACTGCAGCCTTGAATTTCAAGGTTTAAGCAATCCTCCTGCCTCAGCCTCCTGACTAGGTGAGATCACAGGTGCCAGTCTGGCTTATTTCCCCATTCTTGCCTACACAAAATAGTTTTCTTATAAGAAAGAACAGCCTCTAGACTCCTTCAGTGTGTACTAAATATAATTTCTAAGACTAGCCAAGGATGATTTAGAAATGAATAAAGCAACAAAGAAAGGAATATCATTAATTATCTACTGAGCAGCTTCACAGACAGCCTCTTTCAAAATTTTACCAGACATTTCTTGCAGTACAAGCCATAAAAGCAGTTTTTTTTCCCTTAATAAGGAAAAGTCAACTTTTTCTGAGTCACTTAAAATACCCTGCAGTCTCCTTAAATTTTTAATTTTGCTTAAATTGTCAGCTTATAAATTTATCTCCTTATATAGACTATAAAAGGAATTCCATCTTTTATTTTAAAATGGTAGCTGAATTCAATTTCATCTTGGGACAGCTAGAAAACAATGATCTGATATTTAGTGATGACTAAGAAAATTTTGTGGGGGCCACTCAGTTAATAGGAATGAACACCTTCAGCTTTCAGTTCTAGTTTCCTGAAAGAGCTGATCATCATCCCACCTTGGCCTGCCAATTTACCCAGGGACTCGATATAATAAGACCCTGAAATATTGGGCTGATCTACATGGTGACCTAAGCTGTCAGAAATATAATCTTTTAGCCAGGTGTGGTAGCTCACGCCTGTAATCACAGCACTCTAGGAGGCTGAGCTGGGTGCGTTGCCTGAACTTGGGAGTTTAGGACCAGCTTGAGCAAGCCTGAGACCCATCTCTACTAAAAATAGAAAAATTAGCCAAGTATTGTGGTGGCGCCTGTAGTCCCAGCTACTTGAGGAGACTGAGGCAAAAGGATCACTTGAGTCTAAGAGTTTGAGGTTGCTGTGAGCAACCATAAAAAAAATCAAGATCTTTTGTTCTATGAACTAATCTTGGCTAACTATAAATTGTAGGATTTCAGAGGCAGGAGCGTCTGGGCCTGGTGCGCTGGGAGTCCCGGTCTCCACTATTTGAACCAGAAGCAGGCAGTGGAGGGCAAGAGTGAACAAAAGGGACTGGCTCCTGGCCAGATAGAACTCAACAAAAATCCAGTGGAAGGCTTTTCAGCAGGTTTAATAGATGACAATGACCTCTACTGATAGGAAGTCCTTATTATTGGTTCTCCAGAAACACTTTATGAAGGTGGTGTTTTTAAAGCTCATCTCACTTTCCCAAAAGATTATCCCCTCCGGCCTCCTAAAATGAAATCCATTACAGAAATCTGGCACCCAAATATTGATAAGAATGGTGATGTGTGCATTTCTATTCTTCATGAGCCTGGGGAAGATAAATATGGTTATGAAAGCCAGAGGAACGCTGGCTCCCTATCCATACTGTGGAAACCACCATGATTAGTGTCATGTCCATGCTGGCAGACCCTCATGGAGATTCACCTGCTAATGTCGATGCTGCAAAAGAACAGAGGGAAGACAGAAATGGAGAATTTACAAGAAAAGTTGCCCGCTGTGTAAGAAAAAGCAAAGAGACTGCTTTTGAGCGACATTTATTTAGCAGCTAGAAACTTCACTTATTTCGGGGTCTCCGATTGAGAAACGTGGCACTGTTCTTTGTTTGTTTGTTTGTTTTTGGCTGGGGCTGGGTTTGAACCCGCCACCTCTGGTATATGAGGCTGGTGCCCTACTCCTTTGAGCCACAGGCACTGCCCGTGGCACTGTTTTTCCTGCACTCTGCCCACCTATTGCTGGACTTCTGTTGTAACAAGTTGGCAGACACTGGCTGGAACTGGGCTGCAATAAAACATGCCAGTTATCGATGCTGACAAGAGCCTAACAGGTGCCAACTTACAGATGATTACGCACTTTGAATTCTAATGAACTGTTTTAACCTTCAGGAAGAATTGTAAAGACCTGTACATAGCACAACATGATCCGGATAATATATATACTGTTCATGTACATCCACAAATACACCTTGTACCAAATAATGCTTTCCTATAGTAGAATAAGAATCGTGTAAATTCTAAAGATTTTAGCAGGTTTTCTTTCTTATTCATTGTTGTTTATCAGTTTTAAAAGACTCCTTAAAGCATGTGAGATGAAAAGCAATTAGGATTAAAAATTTCCATTTAATTTCCTTAAACCATTGAGGCTTCATTAAACTCTTTTCACTTACTAACCTTTTGTATCTTGTTTTGACACACTCCCCTATGCTTTTATCTCTTATAGCTGCCAGAAAGTTCTAAAATCATTTAGTTAAAATACTGAAATACTTAATAAGCAATTACTTGATTTTTATTGATGACTTCGGAGGAGTAGTCATCACTAGGTGCTTTGTCCTTTTTTTATCCTAGTTGCACCCTTCTCTTGGATTGGGTGTAGCAATAACATTTTTTTGCTGTTGAGAGCTCTTGAATCCAGTCATTTCCCCTGAGTACTAAGAGAGTTGGTACTTAATTCAACTTACTAAAAATTTTCCCAAACAGTATCAAACTCTGATGTGGTTTTATTTATGCCCTTCAGTTGCCTAATACTAAGGTTGGATAAAGCATGCACAGCTCAGCTACAGGCTTTCTACCTAATTCCTGGATTTGCTATTGACCCTCATGCCCTTCTCCTTAGTCCTTTATATTTCTTTGCTTCTATTCTTCTATACCTGCAGATTTTTCTCACCTATTGTACAAAGAAATTGTGATGTATATTTTCGTGTAATTTGATTTTGGAATTCTGTCACCTTATGTAGTGAGTTCTTCCAAAATATAATTTTTTTCCAATAAAAAAAATTGTAGGATTTCAAAATACAATGTGGGTGCAATGTACATTTTCTATTACATTGTCCTTTTTCTTAAAGCTCACTTGGTTACTTCACTTCTAAAAGACCTCACAAGAGAAGGCTACGTCAATATTCAAAAAACACGAGAATAAAAGCATAATACCTTTAAAAGCATTTTATCTCTCTTGAGGCAAATTAAATAGGTAGTTGAGAAAAAAAAATAAGTAGGTGAGGAAGCAAAGAACTGAGTAACACCAGCTCTAGAAATTCATCCTGAAGAAGTAATCAGAAGTATCACCAAAGATGGAGACACCAGGAGTTTCAAGCCTCTACAAGGACCATACGTGAACTGACGTACCTGACCTTTAGTAACGGAAGAGAGGATTAAACAAGGCCAATACCACGTAGTATGCAGTAGTTAAAGTTCAAGCTTTCAAAGAACATTTCATGACATGGGAAAAATGCTCATGGTATATTATATAAAGCAAGATATGAAATTCCATAGAGTATAATTTTCTTGTAGAAATGTTCTCTAGAATGTCTACCTAACTACTGAACCACCCTACCCCTACCTACCCACTACCTCAAGAAAAGAATCCAAAGACTTTACCTCTTTCATGTTTAAATGGAGGAACCTGGAACATATTCTCCTGAGTAAAGTATCTCAAGGATGGAGGGAAAAGTGTCCAATGTACTCAGTACTTCTATGAAACCAACTTATATTTACTCACACTTTCTTATGAAAGATAGAATACAACAATAGCCCAGGATGAAGGAGAGAAATGGAGTGGGAAGGGAGGGGAGAGAGACATTTGATAGAGGGAGGGTAAAAGGTGGGACCACACCTATGGAGCATACTGCAAGGGTACAAGTCAAATCTGTCAAGTGTAGAACATAGATGTCTTAACACAATAATCAAGTAAATGAGGCGAAAGCTATGTTGATTGGTTTGATGTAACCACGTCAGATTGTATAAAAAAATCAACACATTGTACCCCACATTGCATAATGCATTCATGATCTATGTGTATATCACTTAATAAAAAAAAAAAAGAATCCAAATCCTGCCATCTTTCAGGAGTAAGATTATGGATAAACTAATTTTTTTCTTTTCCCATTCTGAATGTTTCTT
This sequence comes from Loris lydekkerianus, assembly GCA_963574355.1. NCBI lineage: Eukaryota > Metazoa > Chordata > Mammalia > Primates > Lorisidae > Loris > Loris lydekkerianus. Next base: position 59,000 of record CAUYPK010088259.1, on the reverse strand, counting down.
GTGTAATTATGACTGTTTTTTCATTTTTTTTCAATTTTAAATTACAATTCACTATATTAATAAAAAAATCCAAATTCAGAAGTAAAAATGAAATTTCTCCCCCTTAGAAAGCCTTAGCGTTAACACTATTAAGAGTTTCCTGCCTCTCCTTTTCAGACCTTCCCTTCTGCTATTCTGCTACGAAAGTGGTCACTGGGGAAATCCTTTCATTACAGTTTCCAATAAAGTGCTAAAAATGACTAAAGTAAGTGTGTGTGTGTGAGTGAGCGTCTGTTTACAGAAGTACTCCACAGAAGATTTACTCTGCAGGGCTTATGCATCGGCCCTCCCACATGGGCCCTGGGCCACCCGTGGGCCTCAGGCCCTGTTTGGAATACCTGATCCGATCATTCTTTTTTAGAGGTGGGTGACTATTCTCAGAAAGGCACTATTTTTTGCAGGAACGACAACCGATGTTTCAATTCAGACTCTTTGAGGGATTTTACTGGCAGTTTTAAGTACTAAGGACCTCTGGGAGGGAAGGCGAGGGGAACTCACTTTGAGATGTACAGTATTTGTCCCCAGTTGAGAGCAGAAATGAAATTAGCAGTCCAGGCAGCTATGAAGCATCTTTTTAGAAGACAACAAAAGGGTGTTATAGTACCCTATACAAAGGGAACTGTATCTTTATCTGATAGCTTTGTGTGTGTGCATTAACTTATGGGCCCCAAAGAAAGGTCCTGGGGAGGCAAGAGAGACAAGCGTTTTTGCTGACATAAATGAAATTCCACAAACAAGACCAGCGGATGTCTACGGCCTGGCTGAGTGCCAGGGTAGTTATGCTAGTGTGGGTGGTCAGCTCCAGCGTGGCACTGTTCTTCCAACAAATGCAAATATACCATCCAGCTACTGTCTATATCTTTTGCAAAATCATTCATTTCCTGTCTGTTTCCTAGTTACGGTAACAATCACAAGCTTTAAAAATAGATTGCCCTATATAATATAGCAGACAGTGCCCAATCCGTGTTTTAGGCCCGATGCCCTCACAGACAAGCCTTTAGCAGACTACATTTTAATTTTTTTGAGAGAATTAGGTTTTCAAAATAAATAAATAATGCTACTCTAATTTATGTCTAAACTTTTGAGTGGGGCTGCAGTAGCAACCACAGGCAGAGAAAACAGACTATCCACGGGCAGTGGCCGTGCCCTTGTCCTCACGGCCAAGGACACTGACTGCCTGTGGTCAGCAGCTCAGCTGACCTGCTTGTGGGGTCTAGCATCGAGCTGCCCGCGCCAGTGTGCTGTGGCTGAGCTCCCTCGCGCCTGCCTGACTGCTGGCTCCAGCCTCCCGGTTTCTGTGAGTCTCTGTCCCTTTCCATCATCCAGGCTCCAAGTCTCATTATTGGTTTGGACTTCTCCCCAGAGTCTATACTCTTTATATTCTTCCAATCTTATCTGCACTGTCTCAGCTTTTTCATCCCCTTCTGTCCAGGTTCAGGGCTTCTATCCTCACCTCCTTCCTGGACACGTGCTCTGACCTCTGCTGTCTTTCCTGCTCAAAACTCCTGGAGAGTTTCCGATGACTCTAACGTCTGTTCCTTTAGTCGTGTCCACTGATACTGAAGCACACCCCGCAGTGGGAGCACTGGCCTTGAGAAAAACTCTAAATTCCTTGGCCTGCCATTCACAGCTAACTATCCATCTTCATTTCATACAACCTCCCTTCAAAAAGTCCTTCCTTTAGAGAAACTGAACTACTGCTGGGACACAGACGGGCGGCTGTTTCCCCGTGCTGGCTTCTGTGCAGGCTTTCCCTCCACTGGAGACGTCCCCTGCTTTCCACCATCCTGGGCCTACCCTCCCCTCAGTCCTCAGCTCTGACAGTTAAGCCAAAGACCTTCCTGATCAAACAGCTAAAAGCACCTCCCCCGCTTTCTTCTTCTCTGACTTTGATTCATACTTAAGGGACCGATCCTATTTTATCTTTTATCAGTTTATTCAGCTCATTGTCTTTAATTATGTTTAATGTTCCTTCTGCTAGACCACAGTCTGGCAGACTCAGAGACAGAGTTCATGTCTGACTCATTTCTTTTTATTATTTAAAGCAGTAAAAGACAGGAAACCAATATTTACTGAATTTCTATTATCTGCCCCAAACCTCATATACATCATCTCAATTATCACAAGAGTCTCATAAAGTCAGTATTCTCATTTTATACAACAGAAAACTGAGGTTCAAAGAACCTTGCCCATGTTCACATAGCTGGTAAAGAGCAGAATCTCTGAACATACTTCCAAGACCTGTGTTCTTCTATGACACTGTTACCCACCGATAAGATCCTCTGTGCACTGCTTATGCTAAGTACAAACAGCACTTCCTAGGAGTTAAATAAATACCCATTCAGTGAGAGAAGCCGTCACCTTCCGTATCCTGAAAGCTAACTTTATGTAGTAGTCTAACCTCTAAGCACATCCAAATCAAACAAAAACAGATCTTCTGCCAAAAAAAAAACGGCCCATTATTTTGTGGCTGCATTACCCGAAGCAGAAGAGACACCATAATAACGACAAAGCCCGGTTCAGGACAAAAGAATTTTTGTTTTCAGAGTTAAAAGCTGTTATCAAACAAAAACTCACCCAAATCTAGAAATTTGAAGAGAGAAAGAATTGGTTAAGAAAAAGAAGAGGGCTTTTGAAAAGTTCACGCAAGGTCTGACAAGTTACGTTATGTGACAGTCATAACGACAAAACACGGATGAGAGTTGAGCCGCGGACTCTGCTCTTAGGTTTTCCTTCAGAAAAACACTACTTCTGAGTGACTTGAGGAAATGACAAAGTTCAACAAAGCCAAGGCACGACACGTGAGCAGCAAACTGCAGCCTCTGGCCAAGCGCCACTGGGTCTTTCAGACGCAGCCCTACCTTTGGCGTGTCCACACACTCTTCTTCCATAAATGCTGCTTCTGCCTGACAGCCTGACGCTGGAAAGGAAAAGGCCTCCACGTTGGCTGCCTGTGGGAGGAGGGCCGAGCGCAGCAGTCTCATGTTGGGGGAGTGCACGGCCACGGGGAGTCCCACAGTCTGTGCCTGTAAATAAGCAAAAACAGACAGTCTGGGGCTATGAATACCTCCACTATAAACACACAAAGTTTTAAGAATAACATTAAGGGTCAGGTGCGGTGGCTCACACCTGTAATCCCAGCACTCTGGGAGGCTGAGGCAGACGGATTGCCTGAGCTCAGGAGTTCCAGACCAGCCTAAGCAAGAGAGACCCTGTCTCTAAAAATAGCTGGGCATTGGGTGCTTGTAGACTCAGCTACTGGGGAGGCTGAGGAAGGAGAATTCACTAGAGCCCATGAGTTCAAGGTTGCTGTGAGCTATGATGCCACGGTACTCTACCAAGGGTGACAGAGTGAGACTCGGGCTCAAAAAGAAAAAAAAGTAAAATAATTCAATTCTTCTGGGGCAATTAAAGAATAAGTAGTTATTTATTGGAAACCCCAGAAAGATTTGATGAACTGTGTATACAGTACAAATATGGATTTGAAGCAATCATGGCATGCAGTTACTCTGAAACAGGTTATATGGACGTCTCATGATGAGACGCAGAATTTTCATGCAGGTGATAAAAAAGCTAGTCTTTGGGGTAAATCAAGAATGCTCCTTGCTTCACTCAATAAACATTTGGCTCTTTCTATAAACCTGTAAACACATAAAGAATAGAAACGTCCCTGTCCAGGGGTCCTCAACATTGAGCCCTGGACAGGCAGCACAGACACTCACCCACAGCTGACCGCACTGAGCCCAGGACAGGCGGCAGAGACATTCCTCACCCACAGCTGACCACACTGAGCCCTGGACGGGTGGCACAGACACTCACCCACAGTTGACCACACTGAACCCTGGACGGGAGGCACAGACATTCCCCACCCACAGCTGACCACACTGAGACCTGGACAGGCGGCACAGACACTCACCCACAGCTGACAACACTGAGCCCTGGACGGGCGGCACAGACACTCATGCACAGCTGACCCTCCGAGCCCTGGACGGGTGGCAGAGACATTCCTCACCCACAGCTGACCACACTGAGCCCTGGACGGTCGGCAGAGACATTCCTCACCCACGGCTGACCACACTGAGCCCTGGACGGTCGGCACAGACACTCACCCACAGCTGACCACACTGAGCCCTGGATGGGCGGCACAGACACTCACCCACAGCTGACCACACTGAGCCCTGGACGGTTGGCAGAGACATTCCTCACCCACAACTAACCACACTGAGCCCTGGACGGGCGGCACAGACACTCACCCATGGCTGACCGCACTGAGCCCTGGACGGGCAGCAGAGACATTCCTCACCCACAGCTAACCACACTGAGCCCTGGACAGGCGGCACAGACACCCATAGCTGACCACACTGAGCCCCTGACACCCTGAAGTAAGTGCTATGTCTTCGATGTTTTCCTTTCAGTGGGTGACCTGATATATACTTCTTTCTTTTTTTTTTTTTTTTTTTTTTGTAGAGACAGAGTCTCACTCTACCACCCTCGATGGAGTGCCGTGACGTCACAGGACTTACAGCAACCTCCAGCTCTTGGGCTTCCGAGATTCTCCTGCCTCAGCCTCCCAAGCAGCTGGGACAACAGGCACCCATCACAATGTCCAGCTATTTTTTGGTTGCAGTTTGGCTGGGGCTGGGTTTGAACCCGCCACCCTGGGTATATGGGGCTGGTGCCCTACTCACTGAGCCACAGGCGCTTAGCAAGGGTGTGTGTGAAGAGCAAGTAAAGAAAAAGAGAAGCAGCAGATAGTCAGAGGGGACAGCGATGTCTGTCCCTCCTGTCCTTCAAGGAGATGCTTAGCCTGAACAAGCCGCTGGCTCAGCGGAAGGAGATGCTTCTTGCTGAGCGAGTCAGGTTCCAGGAGGCATCGACTACGGAAGGCTCGATGGGTTCCGTCTGTTCTCCTGTGTCCTTTGTTAACTACTCTAATTAAACCACATTACAGATGCTTCTTCTAAAGAAATTATTTAAAAGATATCTTCGCTTGTGAGAATTGGCAGAGATTAATTTTAAGGCTGAAGCTGCTGGATGGTCCTTTCATTCTCTTCCCTTCAAAACTACCAGAATGATTTATCAACTGCAACTGGAATATAACAGACATTAGAAAACATCTGAGGGAACAATGATCTCACTAGACCGTAAGGGGCAGAAAAAGGTATTTTTCTTGCTATGGTCACTTCAAGGGACGTAGGATAGTGAGCTTTAAATTCCAACAAATGACAGGGACAAGACGGTATAAGATTCTAGCTTCTTTCCCCAAGACCTGAGTCTGACTCTGAGCTTCACTACTTACTAATTGCATGACATTAAGCAGGTTACCTAACTTCTCTGAATGGTCTAAAGGGGGTAATAACTGCTTTACAATGAAGCTAGGATTGGATAAGGTAACATGCAAAGTCCTTAACTCAGTAAAGTTAATTCTTCCTTTCTCTTTCTTTCTAAGGCCTTCAAATGATCACAAGAATATAAGAATCAGACTGTAAAATGAATGCACTAACATTTCCCAGTTAGAATTTCAGGTTCATGAATTTCAAGGATTGGAGGATGTGTTATAATAGAAATATACTTCATATTTGAATATACTTGGAAGACCACTTAGAATATACTTTATATTTGATATATTACAATATTAGTGTCATTGGATACACTGCATGAGATAAAGCATAAAATAGCATTAGCAAAGTGTCTGTATGATATAAATGGCAAATACGTTAAAAAAATACTGCATACCACACTGAGCAATAAAGAAACAGCTTTTCTTGCATTGTCATTCCTCAGGCTTATATACTGTATCACTTTTTTTGAGGTTAAATAACTTCTTTTTCCTTTCAAGCAGTAATCATTTAAATTAATTTCACTAGACACAATGTCAAAACATGAACTTTAAACTTCTTTTTTTTGAGAAGCGAGTCTCACTATGGCACCCTTGGTACAGTGCCGTGGCGTCACAGCTCACAGCAACCTCCAACTCTTGGGCTTAAGTGATTCTCTTGCCTTAGCCTCCCAAGAAGCTGGGCCTGGCCACAATGCCCAGCTTTTTTTTTTTTTTTTTTTTTTTTTGGTTGTAGTTGTCATTGTTGTTTGGCAGGCCCAGGCTGGATTTGAACCTGCCAACTCCAGTGTATGTGGCCAGTGCCCTAGCCACTGACCTACAAGCACTGAGCTAACTTTAAACTTCTTAATAAATTATATTTGGTACATTCTTGTCACCCTCATCATCAGCAAGTAGTCTAAATTATTAGGTCAAGGCTTTAGCTGGGGGTGCTGCCCTGGAAACGAGACACCAAGTAACTACAACCCCTAAAACTCCCGCCCCTTCTCAGCCCCTGGCTCTCACTAGCTCTGACTGTAAATGCAGGACTGAGCTGTGCCAGACCAGGCATAGCACACTGTCCTTGACAACTCACACCCGACCTAGACCACAACAACCAACTGTGAACTTGGTAAGGACAGAGGAATAACACTTTGTTGTGACAGTCACTTCCTAGAAAATAGGATAGCAGGGTTTAGGAGTCTTGCAATCACGGAGGGAACTAAAGAAGTCGTTTTGGAAGCAGAGAGGGTATAAATATACAAGTGGCATGCTCAGCATTACAGAGCTGATTAGGGAAAATGAAGAGAGGAATAAATAGATAGTCAATTAATATTCCAGGAAGCAGATATTACCGGCTTCTTCAAGAGTGGCGATGATCATATCTAATCAAACATGATTATTTTTTAGACCATGTGTTCATTGCCTTGAATTTCTTCTTTGGACTTTGTGTTTTTCAGAATCATCAAAATGAAAATAATGTTCTTTCCTATGGGAAAACTGTTACTGTTCTGAGAGGCACAGACCTGCCACAGCCTGAGTCGTGGCCTCTCCAGATTCACAAGCCGATGCCTGGCCTCCACTGTGGCTCTGTCCGGAGACAGGACCTTTAAGAAGGTAAGTAAGGTTAATTGGGGTTGTAAGAGTGGGGCCCTGATCCACAGGGCTGGTGTTCTTATTAAGAAGGGAAGAGACGCCAGGGATCTTTCTCTCCACACTAGTGTAGGAAAAGCCATGTGAGGACACAGTGAGAAGACAGCCACTCTAAGCTGGGAAGAAAGCCCTCACCAGAAATCAACCTTGACAGCACCTTGATTTTTGCATTTCAAGCCTCCAGAACAGTGACAAAATAATTTCTGACGTTTAAGCCGCCAGGCTGAGGTATTTTGTTATGGCAGCCCTTGCAAATGCAACGCTCTTTCCAATAGTTGTGAAGGGCAAACTCTAATCAGTAGTTGAAGAACTGGAGATGACTGTTTCATTCTTGTGTGTTTACAGTTGCTAGTGGAAGGGCTGTTAAAAATGAGTGGTTAGAATTCACGAGAAAGAGACAGGACATACTCTTCCCTAAACAGTCATCTGAAGTCAATTACAGAGAACATTTCCTGCATATTACACAGCAGACATAAGTACTCTTAAGTCTATCTAAGATGGGAATCTCACTGTTATCTAAATAATAATAATGGGTTAGTTAAAACTAGACTACCAAACCATCAAGGGCAGGGACTGTTTCCTGGGACTTCTGAAGCCACAGTGGCAGGGCCTGTGACTGGCACATAAGTGCTCTGTTTGCTGAACTGCAATTTAACGTGGCAGCAATCTTATGAAGTATTGCTATTATACTTTATTATAGTTAAGGACACCGGTGCGCAGAGATGCTGACTTGCCCAAAGCCACTCGCTTGGTGTGGAACCCAAGGTCTGTGTGATCCTACAGCTCGTGTGATCTTTGCCCTGGGTCATGGTGTTTCCTTAATTCCTTACTGCTGTATCAAGTAGCAAGAGATCTGTCCCTTCCTTAAACAAAAATTACAACCACGAATTAAAGCGAGAAGGCTTTACTAAAACTTTCAGCACATTTATAACCATGAAAACAAAATTATTTTTTAACAAGTTCAACATTAAAATTTAGGATGTGAAGCCTCTGAGGGAAGGGAGCATTTTCTTCAGCACCAGAGCCTGTGTCTTGGCACCCAGAAGGCAGGTGAGATGAGTTGGCAAATGAGCGCTGAGATTGCCACTTGAATTAGAGACCTTTTAAGTTGCGGTAGGTTAAGTTTCTATGAAACTTGGGTCAATGCACACAGTAAAAAGAACTCATGGAGTCTTGGTAATGAAAAGCTATCAAACCTAAGAATCCACGTTATATATCTGAACCCTGAGCCAAATTAAAAATAACTGGAGATATCCGAGAGAATTTGCTCACAGCCGAGGTAGGAAAGGACATCTTGTACAAGAACATGGGTCAGTGCTCGGGAATAACCGTGTATGGAACCCCTCCCCAGTCTCTCACTGTGTAACATTTAAGAAGAATGGAGACCCTTGGCAGGGAATGACTGCCACAGCCCTGGGAGCTTTCCTACTTCCTATCCTGTCTGGCCAAATTTGCCACATGGCAGGGGTTCCACCATATCTCACTATTCCTACCCCAACTTAGGCATCTCATTTTATCTCTCTCTGCCTTGAAAACAATTCAACTTTGAAGGTTTCTAAGTGCTCACAGACACTCTAACCCAAATGTCTGGAACCGTATTGATACCTTATTTTACTCACATTTATTCAATACGTTATTTTACATACAAAGTACAGTGTATGTAAAACAAAATATACTATTTGCCTGTTAAAATCTAGATTTTAGGACTGCGCATGGTGGCTTATGTCTGTAATCCTAGCACTCTAGAAGGCTGAAGTGGGAGGATTGCTTGAGGTCAGAAGTTCAAGACCAGTTTGTGGAAGAGCAAGATCTCATCTAAAAAAGTAGAAAAACCAGCTGGGCATTGTGGGGGGTGCCTGTAGTCCCAACTACCTAAGGCTGAGGCACAGGGTTCACAGAAGCCCAGGAGTTTGAGGTTGGTCTGGCTGTCATGATATCACTGCACTCTAGCCAGGGTGACAGAGAAAGACTGTATCTCAACAACAAAGGAAATTTCAGAAAATGAGACCTAGAAGGACATTAAGAAGCTTTCTTAATGTCATGAGGCAGGAAATGGCAGGATCTGGGGTTTGCCCCAGAGCCCCTGCCTTTAAGCACCACACTGACCTGCCTCTCCAAACCTCTGCGAAGCTCACACCACATCTGCCTCTGACCTGGTTCTCAGACTTGCCTTGGCCATCTTAGTTAAGCCTTCAGTATTTCTCACCCCAACTACCATCATCTCCTAACTGCTCTCTCTAAATTTCTTCTCTTTCTTATCAACCCATCCTTCCCCAGAGCCACCACACTGATCAGCATAAAGTCTGGGTTTAATCCTATCACCCTCTGCTTTAGCAGTCTTCAGTAGCGCCTTCTCGATTCCTGAATTACAGGGAGACTCTTCATCTTGACATTCAAAACTCTTCACAGTCTGGCTTCAACTCAGTTTTCATTTCCCTGTGTTCCATTCAAAGGAACCAGTAAGGCACACACGCGCCGCCCGAGATCATCTGTGCCGCCTCCTCGGCCTTCCTGCGATACATTCGGCTGCTGCCTGTCCCTAACAAGGTCCTACACCTCGGTAAAGATGGGTCCTAAACACCATCTCTCCACAAAGCCCGGCTCTCCCTTCTCCTCCTACAGCACTCACCTTCCTCTCCTGAGCCACAAGTTACTTATGATCTTATCTAATTTTACATCTACAGAGTAATCTTTGCTGAGCGGAGTGACTGTACTGTTTTTTTGAGACAGAGTCTCACTTTGTCGCTCTTGGTAGAGTGCTGTGCAGTCACAGCTCACAGCAATTTCTAACTCTTGGATCAAGTGATTCTCTTGCCTCAGCCTCCCAAGTAGCTGGGACTACAGGTACCTGCCACAACACCTGGCTTTTTTAGAGATGAAGTCTCGCTCTTGCTGAGGCTGGTCTGGAACTCCTGAGCTCAAGCAATCTGCCCGTCTCAGCCTCCCAGAGTGCTGGGATTATAGGCATGAACCACCACACCCGGCCTAGGATTGACTGTATCTTACATATATGTCTATCCTCGATAGTACCTAATACAAGTTTACACATCGTAAATCTGCAGTAAAAATCTGTTAAGTGAAACTACATATACGGGCTAGTTATAGTAATGTTCAACATAAGTGAATGGTAACAAAATGAAGCATCTTTTTAAAAAAAAACCGCTTGAAATAAAGTTAATCCTTAAAAACAGGAAGGTGCTAAAGCATTTTGAAAATCTAGTGGAAGACAGGCAGAAACTTTATAGAAAAACAAGAGTGTAGAGGATAAAATCCTAACTCTTTGTAGTACAAGATGAAAAATGTGTCAAACGCGTTAAGAGGCACATGCATAGATAAGACTCTTGGCTAAGGGGGTGTTACCTTGGCAACTGTTTGTTCAGCAATGGTGCTAGGCCGACGCTGGCGGCCATCAAGTCTCTGCTCCACTGGAAAACTGCTCCTATGTGATTTCAGACGCTCCACCAACAAGAAATAAATGGCAGCAAAGTGGTTATAGCTCTTGTTCTGCAAAGACTGAGAGAGAGAACAAGGGCTGAAGGCAGGGAACTGTAATTCAGTGATCTATACCTTCCTTAAAAAAAGAGGAAGGAAATCATGTACTCTTTTTATTTATTTTTTATTTTTTTAGTTTTAATGGGTCTTTTGGTAGAGGTCAGAAAACCTGCTAGACAAATTCTAAAAGAGCTGTAACACCGGAAATCATGTATTCTTAAAAGCAGAAAATGCAAGTCTCTATTAATTACACGAAGGATAATACCATTAAATGAATTGACTGGCCCTTCTACATTAACAGCATCCATTTATTTTTCTCCACTCAGGGAAAATGCCATCACTGTCCTATACAGACACTCCCCAGTGCTGCCATGTGTTCCCATCTCATAGCTGTAACTATGGTAGAAGGCCAGTTAGCAACCTGAGGCTGGGGCTCTAATTCCAGAGCTTTAACACAGTCCAAACCATTGACAACTCTGAAGTGAGTGATTAAAATCTTTGGGGAACTTTCTGGTGATTACTACGGGCTGGCAAATGACATCTGGATGCTAAGTTGAGAAACACTGTTTCTGTTCTTAGGTAATTTTTTCCTCTTGTTTTTGCAGTTCCACCCTCTTGAAACCTTGAAAATATAGTTGCTTCCCAAATTTTCATATCTCTAGCCTGCCAGCTTTCCCAGGAAACTAAGGCACCAAAACAACTGCTCCTTTGGCTTCTAATTCCACCTGACAGTGTGCATGGGTGCGTGTGGGTCACTCTCAGTGAAAATCACAGGCCAGAGGAAGCACACGCACAGCTGCCCTTTCTACTTCACAGACGGCACAGAAACACTTCACCGTGTGCACAACGTGCGGAGCAGGGAATGCAGTTTGGTTCCACTTATGGTTACAAGGAGGGAAAGGGTTCCACGGTCTAGGGCATTGGTCTTTCACAGCAAATAAGGGGGCATTTGATATTCTTGCTTGTTATGCTTCCTCTTGTTTTTTACTATTGTGGAGGTATTAAAAATATGTATACCCTGTAAGTGTGCCTACTTTAGAGACAGAAATAAAAGCCAACAGGAATTGTCCAGGTTCATGACCCCAGTTCTATGACCCCTAATATTTCCAAACCAGGATCCTACAGGTTTTCATCTCCTTAGTTTCTCCAGTCTCAGCCCCACTGGCTTTCCTAAACCTGACATGCCCCCTGCTCGTTCCCTGCTGGGCCCTTCGCCGCGTTCCTGTCTGCACGGTCACGTTCCGTACAAACTACTCCAGCTCAACTCCTATGTCGAACATCATGCTTCAAGCTGGAAAAAACTTTTGGTCTTATATTTATTAAAGCTTCCATCTTGGCCTTTTCTGGATCTTCTACAAATGTTTCCTCTAGAATTTTTTGGCAGATGGACAAAGAAAGGAATTTAGACATTGAATAAAAGGAACTGTAAGTAGAGTCTGGCATCATCAATAGGGAACGCCAAATGGTCTGCCTAGGGCTGGGGACAGATGGTCTTTCCCTGGGCACTTTACCTCGATGGTTTTCTGCTGGTCTATTCCAAGGCTGTGCATCAAGCGCAGAACCTGTTCATTGAACTCCCCGATGGACGGCTCGTTTTCTTGTTCTTGTGGATAGAGAACAGGCCTCTGCACAGGAACTTCTATGAGCATCCACTTGTGCTCCTTAATCTGAGCGATGGTTAGCCGTTTGCAGGGGTCTAGGACCAACATCCTTCGAATAAGGTGCTCACAATCTATAGAAACCACAATGTTACAGAAGTCACACGAATCACCTTGCACATCAGTGTTATTTGCTTGACGCACATGACTTTGTACAATGGTGCTAATCTTTGTGTCCTCCACTGAAAAGCAGAAGGTCAAATGAATAAGTGAATACAGGAAGCCTACTTGTATCTGTCAAGTTCACATGGTGAACAAATAAATACTGAAAAAAAACAGGAGAGTGTGGGTCTATCAGATTCTGTGGTAAGTGAACCTTTCTACTGAATTTCCCAACTGAAAATATCTAGACAAAGACTTAGGTTTCTGCTAAAGAAAAGAAACAAGCCTCATTCCCAGGACAAGCAAATAACAAGTTAATCCTTAGCCACATTTAAAGCTGATACACTACGGCTATGCAAGTGAGGCAAAAAGCTCTCCAAAGGGCTGTTGCTTTTCTTCACATTCAGTGCAGCTGAGAAAAATATGCAAAATATTATTTACTTCTTGATTACACCAAGAAAATTGTAAGCTAATGCTGCAAGTTTCAGCATTAGCTTATTCTGAGCTGACGAGACAGCCTTCCATCACTCACTATCTGCCAGGTGCGGTGCTGAGCGCTTTATACAGATTCACTTATTTAATCCTCACAATACCCCTTAGATAGCAACTACTGTTATTTTCACTTTATAGATGAGGAAACTGAAGCACACAGAGTAGATAAACTTGCCAACCAAGGTCATGGCCAGTAAGTAGTGGACTCAGTGTGGCTCCAGAGTTGGTGGTCTTTATTACCACGCGCAGCGGTTCTCAACCTGTGGGTCGCGACCCACAGGAACTGTATTAAAGGGCCACGGCATTAGGAAGATTGAGAACCACTGACTAAGAGCACTATTTCTACTGTTAGTAGGAGCAAAAGAGTTAAGAATAACAACCAAAAATGAAACTAAGGAGTAAACTTAACTGCTAGCTAGGGAACCGCCCAAGACAGGCAGGGATCATGGCATTTCATGTTAATTCAGCAGTTTTGCCAGTTGGTTTTTAATTAGTTTTTTTTTAATTTTGAAAATTTCATTTAATACTTAGAGTAAAATGTTGTGAATCTGTACCTACAACGTGCTTCACTAAGTCTAAAATAATCGTGAGACCTTCAGAGATGCAGAGTGAATGGGAAGATACAGCTACATAGAGGGGGTTGCTTATTTCTATAGCTTTTAAATGATTCACTTTATTTGTCATGCAAAATCTCAGGAAAACGAAAGCTTTTCCTTGGGCATTTCATTTGGAGACAAACATTAGAGAACACCTTTAGGAAGATGAACAGCTTGTTACCTTCTGACATGAAATACGGAATCCGGAATCTTCCTTCTAAAACCCTCTGTCTCAAAATCGGCAGAGTTGGTCCATCAAAAGGCAGAGCCCCACAGACGAGGACGTAAAGAACGACTCCCATACTCTAGGGGAAAACAATGCAGTCACTTTTCTACTGAGAACGTCAAAAACTCTTTCATAAACATTCCCAGGGCTCTTGAAATCATATAGACTGAACAATTCCTGTCTGAATTTATTATTTTCTCAGAATTTGAAAAAAAGAATCTGAAACTCTCACTACTATAAAAAAATCTTCCAATACCAAAAGATCTGAATTTGATCATTTTGACTGCTAAACTTTAAATTATTGCTGATATTATAACATCTATCCCTAGAAATTCTTTCCTAGGGATTTTCTTCTAGATGCTCTAACTAATTCTAGACCAGCAGATGGGGAGAAAATATGAAATACTACTTATGAAGTACAAGGAGATTCTAAGATAGAAAAAAGTACCAAGCACATGTATTATCATTATAGATGCACTTAACAACACAGCAAAGCAAAGTAATACCCAAATATCCAGCTGTGGTCCTTCATACTGCTGTCCTTCAAAGACTTCTGGGGCTGCGTATGGGGGGCTGCCACACCACGTTGCCAGTAGTTCACCACTTTTAAAGAAATTTCCAAAACCGAAATCTATTGGGATAGAAATGAATGTTACTTTCATCTATGCTCTCCAACTACAGACGATTCTCTGTAATAAACCTTATAATGTCCTATATTAACAATATCACTACTTTGTGTTGATGGGAGGGCTGGGATAACATCTATTTTGTGATGTTTCCCCAGAACTTAGTACAATGACTAGTGAATAGTACTCAATAAATATTGTTGAATGGATGTGTAAGAGAATAAAGTTTCCTTTGTAAAGACAGTGAGAGATTAGAGAAAGACTTTAAAATAAACCATGTGTTTCTGAGGCTGAAAGAAAATCCACTGCTATGGACAACCGCCTTGAATCTGGTAAGCTTAGAATTCCCATTACCTAATGATGACTTAGCTCGTATGATCTATAAGGAAAACAACAAGGAAGTAAAACTAACTCTAAGATATTCACTTGAACATGACCAAGGGACTGGCTGCTCTCACAGCCATTGCCCCAGAGCAGCAAGGCGACTGAACAGTTTCCTACGTAAAAACTCTTTGTGTGTCCACACATCCTGTTTTAGGCTTACAGTCATCTGAACAGCTCATTAGCATACAGTGGCTCTATACCTCAGCCACAGGCCACCAAGCACCATGACTTATCTACTCATTTATGGAATAGCCGTGATCCACAGAACGTTCTCTGGAAATACTCTACTCAGATGCCTTCAGTATGCACACAAATAATTCCCTGAGCTCTGGTATAAATGGAAGCTTGTATCCTTTTGCTAAACCTTTACAGTCTTATGTTCTTGCGAAGAAACAAATTCCTCTTTTTCTGTAAGTTATACCCATGCAGTTCTGTGTTGTTAAATGCTCCTGCCTGAAGAACACTGCCTTGGTGACAGGAACGGGCTCTATGCCCAGCTGTGGTGCGGCACTGTGTGCACAGCGAGCTTTACGAGATGCCCCACAGGGACTGTAGTGAGCCTCCACTGCCAGACTCACTGGCTGTGACTCTGGGGTCTTAGTTTCCCCCTCTGTAGAGCTGAAATAATAAATATACCTAGTCATCAGGTTGTTATGAGGGTCGAATGTATTAACAAAAACTCACATACTCTATTCACACTTTGGGAGCTCAGGCAGAGCCTTCTCCCAGCTTGCTGACGGGAGAGCTGGTGACAAGCAGCAGCAGTGGTGGTACCAGTAACGACAGGCACTGCCACAGCCTCATGGATGAGTGCAGCCTGTGAAGTTACAAGAACTGGAGCTGATTTTTGGTTTGCCAAGGGCTAACTTCAAGTCCTCTAGGAGAGTTATTTAACTTCCCTGAGCCTTAGTTTCTGTTTCTATCAATGTAGGGATTATCCATCTATCTGGATAGGATGCCCTGAGGACTAAACGAGATTAACAAGTTAAAGCCTAGCAGGGGTGTCCAACCTGGGTCCAGTGGGCCACATGCTGATTTTGTGAGGACCTTTTTTTTTTTTTGCTTATCTGTGGTATTAGGTATCACAAAAGTCTGCACGGACCTTTTATTTGCTGACCAACTTTCCTTACTGTTTAATGTGTAGCCCAACACAATGCTAATTCTTCCAATGTCAGCAGAAAAAATTAAAAGGTTAGATACCCCTGGCCAAGAACATAGTAAATGTGAAATATCTGCTCCCTTCTCCTTCTGTGAAACCATTATTGCCAACTACCTTTCTGAGAAAGAGGTCCTGAGAGAGTAGACGGGACGGTAGAAAAGTACAGAGGGAATCTAAGGGTTCAGAAGAGAAAAGAGGGTGCATGTGGGGAAAGAGCCTCAGACAGGCCTGACCCTGGGGACCACCACCACGGTCCCATCCAAGAGCTGGAGGCTGAGCAGGTGCCAGGGAGTTCTCTCCACAACATGAGCTCCACTCAGTCCCATAGTCCCTTTTCCAGAATGACCATCAGAAAGGCCTCAGCTTCCCAATTCCACCTCTAGACTAACTGTTCCTATCAAATCCTATCCCACAGGGACAGAGATGTATTGTTCAATTTTCTACAAAAATCATAGTCTCAAATGAGTGAAGGATGAGATATTCAAATGAAGTTTAAAGAGGAAAATGCTAATTTAACAGTGTATTTGCAGATCCTGAAATAGGTACAATAATAGTCACACTTTAAACCCAACCCAACCCAACCCCATAATCATAGGATGAGTTCTAGTGCATGTAAGTAGAAGATACTTTGCAAATAGCATTGATAAGTTTTTCTTATTGTTGGGGAATCATTGAGGGTACAGTGAGTCAGGTTATACTGCTTGTGTTTGCTGGGTGAAATTCTCCTTTTAATAGTGTCTTGCCCACAAGAGCTGTGTCACACACTGTGGCCCCATCCCCCCATTCCTTTCCCCTCCTCCATTCTCCTCCCTTCCCCATGTCCTAGCATCAACTGTCCTCATATCAGAATTGAGTACATTGGATTCTTACTTCTCCATTCTTGTGATGCTTTACTAAGAGGAATGTATTTCAACACCATCCAAATTAATACAAAAGATGTAAAGTCACCATCCTTTTAGTGGCTGAATAGTATTCCCTGGTGTACATATACCACAGCTTGTTAATCCATTCCTGGATTGGCGGGCATTTAGGTTATTTCCACTATTTGGCAATTGTAAACTGAGCTGCAATAAACAGTCTAGTGAAAATGTCCTTATGGTAAAATGATTTTTTTTTTCTTCTGGGTAGATGCCCAGTAATGGGATTGCAGGATCAAATGAGAGGTCTAAGTTCTAATATTTCAAAGAGCACTTTATAAAGCCACTTCACCAAACTTCCCCATACCCTGGGAAAATGGACTCAAAGGAGTGACTGGAACAAAAGCTGGTTAGGTGGGTGGCTTGACCCCTTTATCACCCTTGGTGAGAAGACCGTTCTCATCGGTCTCGTCACAGGCAAGAAAGCCAGAGGCACGCAAGCTTCACAGATGTGTTCTGTAAAGCTTCCTGTTCATGTACAGAAGAGTGGTGCTTCAACACCTATTTACTTCTGTTTTCTGTAGGTAACTGAGGAAAGTAGGAACTTGATTCTGTAGAAACATTAAAAGAAGCACCAAAAGACAATCAGGTTTACTATGGTATTACAATGTCACATACGTGGCGGTCTCCTCTAACTGTGTCAAAGCACTCCAAATATTCTGTTTGTTATCATCTGATGAATGGGTTGAGGAAGACTTTGGAGTCAGGCAGATCTGGGATCAAATCCTAGGTTTTCTACTTAGCTATGTAATCGTGACCAAATTATTTAACTTTCTGGAGCCTTGGTTTTCTATTGGCAAAATGGAGAAAATATCTACATTTCATGAAACTGTCATGCATTGATATATAGATAATATAGACAATGCTCTTGAGAGACACCAGGAGCTCAGGAAAGGGACGCTATTGTTGCTACTGTTATTTTTCTTATCTGTCTTCCTCATCAGACTGCATTCCTTGAGAGCAGAGAATGGGGAATGACAGTTTGTACTTCTAGCCCTTCTAGCTGTCTGCAGACAATAGCTGTTTGATAAAGGTTTTGCTAAATGAATATGTTATTCTTATCTCTTATAAAAGTGCTTCATTATGTGCCAGGAGCTGATGTAAGCTCTCTGACAATGATTTCTTCTTAATAACCCTATGAGGTATCCTTATTTTAGGAGAAAGTGAGGGTAGAAAGTTAAGTACCTTGCTAGAGGTTATACAGCTGATTACTCAGCGCAGAACTGGAATAGGAACCAAGTCTGATGACAGAGCCCTCACCATTAACCACCACCTTTATGTCCTGCCTTGGCACAGTGATAAGTAGCTATTTTTCAACAAGTTAATAATTGTCAAGCTTAAGATGTGGTAATGGAAGGGACTTAAAAATAAAAGCCTTTTTTGGGCGGCACCTGTGGCTCAAAGGGGGTAGGGCACCGGCCCCATGTGCCAGAGGTGGCGGGTTCAAACCCGGCCCTGGCCAAAATCTGCAGAAAAAAAAAAAAAAAGCCTTTTTATTTCTTCATAGGAATCTGGGTAATACGTCTCATTCAGTCTGTTGCTTTCTGCTTAAATGTAAATACTGAAATGAAAGGTGAGCGAGAGGCATGAAATCCAAAAATGTTTGTTTCTTCTTGTCACTTGTTCAAGTGAAATGAAATATTCACATTTCACATTAACCAAATTAATTCATTCCTTCATTAAACATCTGAATGCCACGCATGTGTCAACAGCCACTGTGCAAACACAGAACAGAGCCTCACAACAGCACAGGGATACAAGACCCCATGTTATCATCTGACTTTGGAGAAGCACTATGGAAACCGCAACTTGGGCAATCCTCACTCCCTGCCAGACTCAGACCCAGCCTGGCCTTCTGGAAGGCAAACATCTTTCCGGTTTGATGTCTTCTCTGATTCTCTGATCTGCAAGTTAATACCTGAAACTCCGGGGGCTCTACCCCTCAGAATTGTGCCGGCTGTTTCCTGTCATAAAACTTACGCTTTACAATGTTGGATTCACTCTGGGTTTTTTATTAATTTTAAAATACTTTTAGATTTACAGAAGAGTTGCCCTTTACCCAGCTTCCCCTAATGTTAACATTGTACCTAACTACGGTACAATTATCAAAACCAAGAATCGATTATCAAAACACTGAGTCAATACTACTAACTAAACTATAGACTTAGTAAAATCTCACTGCTTTTCCCCACTGATGTCCCTTTCCAGTCCAGGATTCCACACTGCGATAGCATCATGTTCCTTAATCTTCTCCAGTGTGGGACAATTCCCCAGCACTTCCTGACCTTGAAGAAGAATAGTTATATATTTTGTAGACTGTCCCTCAGCTTGGGAGCATTTGATCTTTCCTTACGATTAGATTAAGGCCATGACTTTTGGGGAAGAGCATCACAGGGGTGATGTGCTCATCTCGGTCCCATGGGGGTGATTAAGATGGTATTTGTTGGGTTAAAAAGATACATCAAAACTATATGTATTTTGTTTCCCCTTGAAAGTTTACGTATTAGTTCTAGCATTTGCTGGTAGATCTTGATTGCAGTAACCACTGTGGTGCTCTATTGAGTTTTCACTTATCCCATTTCTTCTACATTTATTTATTTTAATTATATACATAATATATATATACATATATATATATATAATTTTTTTTTTTTTTTTTTTGAGACAAGAGTCTCAAGCTGTCGCCCTGGGTAGAGTGCTATGTCGTCACAGCTCACAGCAACCTCGAACTCTTGGGTTTAAGTGATTCTCTTGCCTCAGCCTCCTGAGTAGCTGGGACTACAGGCGCCCACCACAATGCCCACCTATTTTTTTGTGTCATTGTTGTTTGGCAGGCCCGGGCTGTATTCAAACCCACCAGCTCTGGTGTATGTGGCTGGAGCCTTAGCCGCTTGAGCTACAGGTGCCGAGCCATATTTTAATTGTATTCTAAATTGATAAATAATAATTCTATATATTAAAATTGATGGAGTCTAATGTGATGTTTTGATATATGTTTATATGTGGAATGACTAAATCTTGCTAATTAATAAATCCTCTCTTAGGAGCGGTACCTCCTCCCCTTTACTTATTTATTTATTTATAGGGCTATATGTTATCAGGAATATTTATTTTATTCCTAAGGTTATAATTCAATACTACTGCTACTTTTTCTTTCTTCTCAGACACAGTCTCATTATGTTGCCCTCGGTAGAGTGCTGTGACGTCACAGCTCACAGCAGTCTCCAACTCTTGGGCTTAAGTGATCCTCTTGCCTCAGGCTCCCATGTGGCTGGGATTACAGGCACCTATCACAGTGCCCGTCACAGCACCCGGCTATTTTTTTGTGTGTGGTTGTCATTGTTGTTTAGCTGGCCCAGTGTAGGTGGCTGGTGCCCTAACCACTGGGCATGGGCACCGAGCTGCCTGCTCCTGCTCCAGCTTTGGCCGTCAGGAGATAATTCCTACTGGCTCTTGTACCCTTTCAACATGCCCCATCTTTATAGGTTTTATTTTATTTTAAACATTTCCTTATCTTTTGGCACCAGATGTTGCAGGCTCACCTTTCCTTTTTCCTTTTTTCTTTTTTAATTTCAGATTGATGTGAGGGTACAAATGTTTAGGTTACACTCTTTTCATTTCTAGGGTAAAGTTTAAATTGCAGTTGAGCCCTTCACACAGGTGCAAACTGGACACACTCGCATTGTGCACTCGAGGTGAGATCCCACCAACCACCCTTCCTCCTCCTCCTCTCTTTCCTTTCCCCCTTGCTAGACTATATTTGTGTTTTTTCTTTAGTGTGGGCATGTAGTTGTTTATATATTGGTTTCATATTAGTATTTAGTATGTTGGATACTTTTTTTTTCCATTCTTGAGATACTTTACTAAGAAGAATGTGTTTCAACTCCATCCAGGTAAACACAAATGATGTGAAGTCTCCCTCTCTTCCTGTCGCTGAACAACAAGCACTCCATGGTACTGAGTGTTATGCCACAGTTTGTTAATCCGTTCATGGGTTGATGGGCACTTGGGTTACTTCCATGCCTTGGCAATTGTGCACTGAGCTGTAATAAACATTCTGGTGCAAATATCCTTGTGGTAAAATGAGTTTTGTTATTCTGGGTAGATAGCTACTAATGGGATCGAATGAAAGGTTGACTTTCAGTTCTTTGAAATTCTCCATACTCCAGGCTCACCTTTTATTTTCCCTGCCTTAGCCTTAAATCAAACACTTCTCCAAGGAACCCTGGTTTCTTTTACTGAAAAATATTTAGAAACTAAGACCAGGTCCTAGATGGCTCATTAACTTGAAGTACTGACAGCCACAGGTCACTCAATAGCAGGTCGTTTGAACTTGGAGCCGGGTGTTCCTTTTTTTTTTTTTTTTAACCATAATCAATAATCATAGATGTTCCAAGGGCACAACCAATCAGAAGTTTAATCCAACATAAAATGAGATTTACAAGAAGTAAAGCTGTCATAAACCCAGGAAAAATTCTCCACATTAAATAGAGATGAGAGGTTTTCTACTTTATCCCAGTGCGAGCAGAAGTTGAGAAAGTGAAGGCTTTCTCTTCTCTATATTAGAAGCTATG
Source organism: Loris lydekkerianus (assembly GCA_963574355.1). Classification (NCBI taxonomy): domain Eukaryota; kingdom Metazoa; phylum Chordata; class Mammalia; order Primates; family Lorisidae; genus Loris; species Loris lydekkerianus. The sequence goes on along the minus strand of CAUYPK010088259.1, from coordinate 37,765 downwards.
TTAACACCATCCTTAATAAGCAGATGGAAATAATTAGGATGTGTAGAGTAAATGTCATAAATATGAACCTATATTTGCTTTATGAATCCACATTCATTCTAAGAATGCACCATGTGCTCAGACGCATCCTGTCCCTTTCACATGAAGATGACACCAAGGCATGCACTCCAAGGTCTTACTCCAGTGATGATTTTGAGATTTCTTGACATGTTCAGATTCTCTCACCTAGGTTTGTGCAGCCCAATATATGTATACAAGGTAGGATTTGGGGTAAAGTCTTAACAATACTATGGATATCAGTTATCAGCTCTTATGGAGATCAACCAGGCCTCAAAAGCTGAGTTCTCATAAAAAAAAAAAAAAATAAATAAATAAAATAAAATAAAATAAATAAATGAATAAATACATAAATAAAACATTTGAAATTTAAAAAAAAAAAAAAAAAAAGGTGAGTTCTCTATGTCTTATCTAAGTAACCAGTAACAGACCAGGGATATATCCAAACACAGTACTAGAACTGCTTGTTTTCTGCTCCCTATTTTGAAAGTTGACTGACTGACTTCTATCTTCCTGAAAACCAAAACCATTATTACTGTCATCACTAAATTATATAAATTATCAGTGCTCAGACATCATTAGCAAAGGGACAATATTTTAGGAAAAACAGTGTATCGCACAGAGTAAATATGCCGACCCTGAGGATTACTGTCTCATGGGAACCAAACACAACAACGGAGAATTTTGTTGTTTGTTGGAATGCAGTAGATCCAACATTAACGTGTCTATAAACCACTGGGAAAACGCCCAAAGTGCACCGTCTTATTCCACAGGTCTAGGCTTAGGCCTAAGATTCTGTGTACCTAACAAGCTTCCAAGTGATGCTCGTGCTAACTGATCCCTACACCACTCTCTAAGTCGCCAGAAACAGAATAAAGCAGAAGCTATGAAAAAGATATGAAGATGTTAAATGGTTTGTCAGTGTTTACTGCTGCAAAATGATTATAATTACTAAATGCTTTCAGGATTTTGATTTAAATGACATAAAGATTAAATAGGAGAAATCATTAGGTAAATTAAGTCATTTTGTTCAAAAAGGAAAGAAGCAAACAAAACATAGAAAACCAGTCTTCACGGGTAACAGAGGAGCAAATGAAAAGGATCCAGAAATGTAAGAGAGAATGATAATATTTTCAATGGTCAGGCAAATGCAAGTTAGACAGCTGTAACTTTATATAACTGGAAATTATTCAGAATGAAACCCTTCCACTGTTGGGAATATTAAAAGAACATTCTCATACATTGTTGGAGGAGAGGGAGAGAAACGGTCTTCAAACAAAGACAAAGTAAATGATTTCTAGGAATCAACACAACCAAAGCAATTTTTAATCTCCAGCAGTGTGTTATAATGTCTAATTTATAATTAAAAAAATTCTCCTACTGAGCAGCAGATGGCTTCAGGGTAAAATTTATCCTTGTTTCTAAAATTACCAGTAGAATTCAGCTACCCATCCTTCGTAATTATTATAAAAGGAGTGAAGAAGACAAGTATGAGGAAATGAAAGCTGACAAGTGAAAGGCGGGAGGGTGGCCGAGGTGAAGCTGGCCTGCTGCACACACTGAACGGGACCAGCTGACTCGGACGTGAGTGGAAACTCTGCTGCCCACCGGTCAGAGAAGGCCAGTGGCATAGCTCATTCCCAAACACCAGTCTTCTCCCTGTCTGACAGGAAGGAAGGGAACAATCATCACAGTTTAGATGACATGTGATCCTGCTACTTATCCCACCAGAGTAAAGCGAGCTAAGCAGGGGAGAAGGACGAAGGACTGGGAAGGGGGAAGGGAAGGGACAAGGGAAAAGGAGAAGGGAGCTGAAGGGGGGAAAAGCAAAATTAAACTGAGCCTTGGTACGATCTTCCATATTTCAGGCTTAATATGCTGCCTGTGTTAAGTAGGACTGAAGTAGTGAAGTTTTCATGGGGTTTGCTGACGTAAAGCTCTTTTTATACTTTATGCAATGCTAGTGGCAGGAGGATGACAAATGAAAGGCTTTCAGTATTTTCCCAGTAAATCCTATCTTTGCTTCTCCCACCCGTTTTTAGTACCAGTGCACAAAGCTGGAATCACTTATACAGAAACCTGCTCCAAGGTCTTCTGATAGTAGGAAGGCTGTTAGAAGACATGATGACAGAAGGTAATCCTTGTATCAATCAGAAAGAACGCGTTCCTACTGGGCTAAAGACAAGTGACTTGTGAGGCACAGGTCAGATTAATCAGGCTAACCACACAATACTCAGTACATTTAAGGTCCCTCACAGAAAAACAAAATTAATCTGCAGAAAGCAGAGACAATTAGAATATAAGTGATACATTTTCCTTGCTTATTTAAGATTTGTATTAGGCTTTGTTTTTACATGGAATCAATTATACACTGGATATAAATAATGGCTAACCGTTTTTATCTGAGACAGAGCCTCAAGCTGTTGCCCTCACAGCCCACAGCAACCTCCAACTCCTGGGTTTAAGTGATTCTCTTGCCTCGGCCTCCCAAGTAGCTGGGACTACAGGCACCTGCCACAACGCCCGGCTATTTTTTGCTTGCAGTTGTCATTGTTGTTTGGCAGGCTGGCACCTTAGCCAATTGAGCTATAGGTACTGAGCCAATAGTTAACCTTTTATTGAGTGTTTATATGATGCCAGGAGCTTTCATTAACAATATATTTAACAAATACTTATGTATTTGTGCCAAGTACTATGTGCCAAGTATTGTTCTGAGTACTCTGCAAATATTAACTCAAGTAATAACCATCATGAGATATGAACCTCTGTCATTCCCCTTCACAGATAAGGAAATGGAGAACAGAAAGGTCAGGAAATGTGTTCTAGGACACACAGCTCTTGTCAGAACCAGGATTCAAACCCAGGTTTCCTGGTTCTAGAGTCCTTACCCTGTAACTCTTTCCTGTATTGCCTAACATGATCTGTATTCTCTAACATGATCTATAATCCCTACAATCTCTTCCTAAAAAACATATTAATCTCTATGTAACAGATAAGGACACCTGGGCCTAGAGAGGTTAAATCATCAGCTCAAGGTCACAGCTACTAAGTGGCACAGCCAGAATTTGTTACCAAACTCAGTAGTCTACAGAAAGTCTTGTTTGAATTGTGATTATTTTCTGAAAACTTCCTCCAGGGAATTCATACATTTTAATTCTTTCCCAAGAATTTATTACAAACATTTCAAACTGGGAAAGTTGGAGAATAAAATGAAATGTTATTCATCTATTTATTCTCAACTTATTGCCTGAACAGCCAGAATCAAAATACTAGGAGAAACAGTAGTATAATTGCTAAAATTACTGAAAACTGATACTGCTCTGCATTCAGCTTTTTACAGTGACGGTCCCAGTACTTTACAAAGGCAGGAAGTCTCATGATGGAGGGACTGAGCAGGCAGAGGTGTGGGTGAGTCTGTGCCTCCTTAGCATCCGAAGTTCTGACCCACGGGAGGAGGAACACCAACTAGAAACTCATCTCCAAGCTGTGTTTCTAAATTCATTAAAATGAACTGTGGCTGATACTTCTATTCCACCTTCTGTCTTACAAACACAGACAAGTATTTTAATTTAAACCTAGTTTTGGTTTGTGTTTATTTATTTATTTATTTTTGCTTCTTTTCTTTTTTTTTTTTTTAATTTAATTTAATTTTATTTTAAATTCTAAGATGCACCATAGATATGTATACCATGGAATACTATGCAGCCTTAAAGAAAGATGGAGACTTTACCTCTTTCATGTTTACATGGATGGAGCTGGAACATTTTGCTTCTTTTCAATTTCAACATACAAAATGACTAAAACAGTTCATTTATTCACCTTATTTAGTAATAAAAGAGAAACAAAAAAATATATAATTCGAGGGGACAGTTTCATATTTGATTCTGAGTTCTTGCAGTTTCTTTCCATGGAGCCCCATCTTTCCCACATGTTAGATTGCTTTAAAATTCAACATTTCTCAGAGATCAGAAGATAATGTTCTTAAAGGAGTGGGGCCATCAAAAAGTCCTGAAATCTATGAATAAAAAGAAATATCCTGGAGAAATTCATTAAAGACATTGGAACACACACACAGACTTCACAAGGCAGGTGGAATCCTTCATGGCCTGGCCCTGCCTACCAGTCTGGGCTCTTTCCTGTCATTTCTCACTGGCATTTATGTGCCACTGGCTAAGACCCGCAGTGTCCCGGCACTCCAAGTTCTGTGTGGCCTCTCTGCCTTTGCACATGCTGGTCCATCTGTTTGAAGAAACCATCAAGACCCTCCCACTGCCGCCGCCACCTCCATCTTGCCCCCCACCCCCCCATCCCACCACAAATATCTCCTTGTTAATTAAGTCTTAGCGAATAATTTCCCTGATTCTTCCAGGCAGCGTTAGTCTTTCTCTGAGCCTCATGGCCTTGAAAACAATGATCTTTTTGTGTTATGTTTACTTAAAAGTCTCGTTCTTTATTTGATTAAATCCTTAAGGGGAGAGCAGAGTGAAGATTTTTTTCTGTTGCTGTTGTTTGTATCTTGAAACGTGACTCTCAGGAGATATTAGCTCAGGAGCTGAGTAAATGCTTAATAAACACTAAAAACTGGGGTTGAGAGTAGTGAGGATAACAGAGGATAAAGTGTGGGCAAGAAGGTATCTGAGTGCTGAGCTGGACTGTGTGAGCACATCCGTGCCTCCATGTGTGAGGAACAGAAGCAGGGGCACTAACTGGATAAACACCCGACTGTGGGACCCACAATTCAGTTAGCGAGCATGCCTCGAGAAAGAAATGACACTTGGTGCTGGGAGTTTCAACACAGGGCCGTGGAAGGAGCAGAGGCTGTGGTCTCAAGTTCAGTTCGCTGCTTCTTACTTGCATCACTGTAGCAAGTGATCTGATCTCTTTGAGTTTCAGTTTTCTCATTTAAAAGCAATGTGCATATTGCAAGGGTACATGTCTAATCTATTAACTATAAAGTATAAATGTCTTAACACAATAAGTAAATTAGGTGAAGCATGTATTAACTAGAAGCATTCCAAATTGTATACAAAACCAGCACATTGTATCCCATAAATGCATCAATGTATACATGATCTATGTGTTTATGACTTAATAAAAAATATATAAATAAAAAATAAAAAATATTTAAAAAGCAACATAGCTCCCCAAGGTTGCTGTGAAGATGAAATGGTATGAATGCCTGGAAACCCTGAAAACAGTGCAAGCTCAACTAAAGGAAGGTTAGTCGCCACACTACCTCTTAACCAGAGAAAACAACTAGGGGAATCTTATTTTTGTACCTATCTTCTATATAATTAGAAAGCCTTGAGGTTTAGATATTCAAAAACAGAAACAGCAAAACCAAACAAACCAAAAACCTAGATATCACATAATGACAACAGAAATACTGATCTGACCCACCTTTATTTTAGGCCAAAATTATAGCAGACACACTACAGCCAGGGAAAACTTGGTTGTAACCTTAAAGCAATATTCTGTGCTTTTGGTTTGCAAGTTTCTTTGGTGTCTTACTTCGACATTTCTTCTGAGATGTTAAGGGACTGCACTTTGTAGTTTCTACAGCATATGACATATAGTCATATCTCTAACTTTTCTCTGCATAAGAAAACTCCCAGAACTTCTCTGAACTATTATTTTTGTGAATTTTTTGTTTTGGTAATAAGGGACTATAAACATGAAGCAGGAGGCTCCCACTTATTTCTACAGAGCTAAGGACTTAAGAAAAGAAAAAGACATTCTCTGAAAAAAAAAAAAACAAACATTTTAGGGCAGCTGATCCTTTTAAGGAATAGTAAACAAAAAATTCCAGTGATATACATTACAGAAGGTTGGCAAAAAGAGCCAGAAGATGACGAAGGGGGAAAAAAACATAAGTAGACGTGAATATACATTAAAAAAAAAACTATGGCAGCATTCTAATTCTGTGTATATTATCATAACAAAAAACGTCAAATTAGTTCAGATAGATAGATAAAACAAATTAACTCAAAAACATATTGTGTTATTTAGGCTCATTAGGGAAAAAAACAAACAAACAAACAAAAAACACACAGACTATACAATGAAAATTCCATTACGTACCCTGGAACATACATAACACTGGCATTTAAACAAGTAAAAATCATTTACCTTCCCAAAATGCCCCAGACAAAAACTAAGAGGAAGCGTCACAGAAAGTTTAATGCATCAGTTTAATGCACAAAGCAGAGGCTTTTAATCTGGAGTATCCAACCTAGACTGTCAGTCATGACTTCCTGGTCAGCTCCTCTCTTCTGGATGTTTCTTTCCTCCTCTTTAAAAATCCTTGAACAAAACACCACTACTTGTAACTTTGCTACGCTTTTAACCTGTGCCCTGGATCTTGTTTTAACACCTAAGCAAAATACATCTCCCTCCTTCCCACACCTTCAACCTTTACTGCTACTGCTCCTGTTCCGGCCTGCACCTTCTTCACTAGCCTATTGTCGAAGATTCCTTATTAATCTTCAATCTCACCCACATCTCCCACCTATCTTAACTCTGCTGCCAGAGACACATTGCCAATGTGCAAACTAATCATGTTATTCCAATCCTACTTTATGTCCATCCAGGCCATAAAATTTTCAACGGGCGAGGCTCCTCCCTATTATCTACAGAATAAACTTTAAAATCTTTTACATGGCACTCAGGACTCTCCTTATTCTGTTCTTTACCTACCTGCTCCTCTGTGTCCATCCCCCATACCTACCACAGACTGTCATCTAACCAGTATCGGGCTTCAGTTCCTAGTCATTCCAGTCTCTGCCTGCAACGTCCTACTTTTGTTTATCTTCCTGGCAAGCTTCTAACTCACCTCTCCAGTCAAAATTCCAATAATTCTTTCTCTGTGAAGCTTTCCTGACTCCGTGGGCAGACTGCGGCTTCCACTCCTCCATCCCTAACACGGTCTGCGCACACCTTTCTTATGGCAACTATCGTACTGTATTTTCTTTTCAATTTTTAAAAGAATAATTGACTAAAAAGGGTATATATTCAAAGTATAAAATGTGATATTTTAATATAGATATGTATAAATGCTGTGAAATGACTGCCACACATCATATTTAGCAGAGCAGAAGGCCTGACATGTAAGTATGTGTTACTGTTAATGGAACTACGTGAATCTGACTACGTGAATAAAGAAACTCAGAATATAAAATATAAGCATCTTTACAATGGGAAAGGGTGGGAGGAAAATAAGCAAACTAATCTCTATGTTCAGCTTCCACGTTACAAATCAAAACTCTGTTGTATCAGAGTAAAGCAAGGTGCTTTTTTGTGTCTTAAATATTTCTCGTTCTACTTCCATCACTTTGTTTTCTTCTCCAACTACAGCACAGCCATAATTAGGAGAGCGGTGAGGTCACCAGCTGCCCACACTGCTCCTCCAGTCACTCTCACAGGCAGGGAGATGTACCGCGTCCAGCAGAACCACTCCCCAGGGGGCCTGGACACCAACCGGACCTCGGGGTAGCCCTGTCACTGAGTATATCACTAGTGAACTTACTTTTCACTTTCAATTGCACACAGAACTAAGGAAACATGTCAAATACATTTTGAGACAAACTGACACAGTCAGGTAGAATTGCTCCTGCATCTTGGCCTGCAGGGCTACAGCAGCCGGGTGTGACGGCCCACAGCTGAGCGCACTGGAGCCAGCTCTGTCCCAGTTACCTGCGATTTTGATGTTCATGTTGTTATCCAGCAGGAGATTTTCTGCCTTGAGGTCACGGTGCACAATCTTCCGACCATGACAATAATCGACAGCAGACAGAATTTGCCAGAATTTTCGCCTGGCTTCAGACTCATTTAACCGGCCATGATTTGCAAGGTAGTCTGCGAAAGAATAGAGAATTTAGAACTAGTCACCAAAATAAAATAACTCCACTAATAGCATTCAGGTTTTCTTTGCCTTCAAAAAGTTTTTTTTAAGTGAACAAGGATTAGTGTCCACAGAACAGGTTCTTGCCTTTGGAGAAGTAACTCCGATCATATTTTACTGGAGTCCAAAAAAATGGTGAATACCCACGACCATCCAACAGCAATCAGTACAAAATTCAAAGTATACCTCAACATGTTTTTTTATGCATAAGCACTCCCTCTATCTTTTTATTGAAAAATATATTGAGTATTTCTCCTAACCGCACTTCAAAAATAAAACTTACATAAAACAGAGAACATGAGTGAATTCTCTGACGTCTCATCAGAAAGGGTATCTTTTTTGAAATGTTTTCATGTAATTATTATAGAAACCACCTGTAACATGAACTCTGGGGGTACCTGGAAGTAGCTTAGATAATTCACACCCTGTTCTGTTGGAAGGGACAATTCTGATCCACCCAAGAACATGTGTACTTGTTCTCTAAACCAAACACTGCCATGACAGTCATTTTTCCTAAACTAAAAGACAAATATATTTTGCAAAGTACATGATCTTTGTGCAATGTTACACTCTTCATTAAGGCAGTGTACCTGAACATTAATTCTATGTATACTGTGTACATGGATTCAATAAAACTGAACATTACAACTCATTCAAATTTCAACAGAAGATCTAAAAGGCCTCTGAAATTATCTTTTGAGGGAGAGAGAGATCACCGCAAACCTTGACTGTTTAAAGAAAATTTTCCTAACCAAGGAACAGTCTGGTGAATCAATATTCACAGTCATCTTCACACATTTTCTGTTCTAGTGCTTACTACTTTGCTGGTTTTTAAACTCCATGCCTTTGGCCCATGTTCTTCTCAATGTTTACTATAAAATTTACGAACATTTGTACAACACATGTTGTTCATATCATAGTATCCTGTTTCATCTTCCTAAAGGTCTCAATTCCTGTTCTGTAGGTCAGAAAGCTGGATACAGGGATTAGGTAATATGGCTGAATTCATACACTCAGTGAGTGAACAGCTGATCTGGGACTAGAACCTTTGACTGGATTTTTTATTATCAAGAATTCTTACTCGACTCCTGCTGCAATCCTAACCATCCTTTTAAAACCATAAGGGCACCTTGGTCTTAAACAGTCCCTTTGTTCCTTCAAGTAGAAATAACCTGTCTTCTTTGAACTCCTTTTCCCTTATTACCCACTGACATGTGACGGTACCCAAAACTGAGACAGTTTATCACATTGTGCCCTGGCTCTGACACTGATCGTTATCTGTGTACATATTATAAATATATGTGTGTGGACATACATGGCCTAAATTCTAGCATGCTATATTCTGAAAAATTAAAGATATCTTCATTCAAGCTTCCTAGGACAGGGACCACATTGTTCTCTGCGCTCCCTGCAGTGCTCAGCATGAGGCACAAAACCTCAGGGGCATAGCACTTAACCCTGAGTGAGTTGGGTTGAGTGAGTCCTGTCATGGATGGTGTCATTAACTCTTTCATCGACAGTATTTTGGAAACGTGGAGTAGCACGCCATACTCTAGAGGCTTTCAATCTAAGTAAACGTTAAGTCTGCTCTTCTATACGGTGGCATCAGAAACTGAGACATCTTCCCCTTCACCACCCAGTCCCACCGTCTTTACAGAGCCTGCGTAATGAGCCATCCATGATTCTAAAGGGGAGGAAGGGTCACTTGAGAATGTGTAGAATTTTTGACCCAAATGCCCAAACTGCCATCAGAGATTATGTTTAAGAACTGGCAAATGAACAATGTCTTTGCATCTTTCCATTTTCCCCCAGAGAGAGGGCCTCATACGCTCACTCAGGCTGGAGTGCAGTGGTGGGACCACAGCTCATTGCAACCTAGAACTCCTGGGTCTCTCAAGTGGCTGGGAATACAGGTGTGCACCACCATACCTGGATAATTTTTTAATTTTTTTTGTAGGAACTGGGTCTTGGTTATGTTGTCCTGCTTGGTTTTAAACTCCTGGCCTCTAGTAACCCTCCTCCTCAGCCTCCCAAAGTATTCAGCTGACAACATGCCTTCTATGTAGGAGATAAATCAGGCCAGACATGGCGGCTCACACCTGTAATCCTAGCACTCTGGGAGGCTGAGCCAGGAGGACTGCTAGAGGCCAGGAGTTAGAGACCAGCCTGTGCAAGGGTGAGACCCCATTTCTACAAAAAATAGAAAAATCAGTGAAGCATGGTAGTGTGTGCCTCTGTCCCAGCTACTCCCTCCCCAGAGTGGGGAAGACTGCTGGAGCCCACGGGTTGGAGTTTGCTGTGAGCTATCAGGTCACTGTACTCCAGCCTGGGAGACAAAGCAATACCCTGTCTCACAAAAAAAGAAGCTGGACCCTTGGGCACACAAGAGCTACTGAGGTGAATACAACATCTCCTATAAGGGAATATATTTTGACTAGTTAATATTTTCCCCCAAGATTCCACACAAAATGCTACTTCAGCTGTACCACTAAATGAGATCATTTTTTCATGGACAAATGATTGACTGCATCAAATAAATTTTTTTCTGACAAAAATGTTAAGCCAATATGGGTTAGTGGTTGCAATTTTGGTAACACAGAGAAATCAAATAGATGTAATGTGAACAAGTACAAGGTAACATCTATGGAAAAAGATCTCTATTTTTTTTTTTTTTTTTAGACAGAGTCTTGCTCTGGTGTCATCACCACATACAGCAACCTTAAACTCCTGGACTCCAGTGATCCTCCCGCCTCAGCCTCCCAAGCACAACAGACATGCGCCACCACACTCAGCTTATTTTTTAATTTTTAATAGAGACAGGATCTCACTCTTGCTCAAGCTGGTCTTGAACTCTTGACCTCAAGCATCTGTTGGAAAAAGAAAGGCGTGGCATATCTGAACCTAAAATTATCAGGCCAAGCCACAGTCACCACATGCCAGTAAATACATAACACACACTGTGAGGAAAACGACAGCACCTGAATTCCAGAGATTTGAGACATACTATGCAGGGAGGTAGGACTTGCAGTATTTAAGCGAAAATCTCAGCAAGTATTCCAGTGTGTCTATTATCTTCCCAGTACTGTGTGATTTCTGCAGTGTAAGCATCCCTGAAAACTGGAATGCCTGCTCAGAAGTCAGTCATCGAAGTAACTGTGGCCACAAATAACAATCAGTCTAAGTACGCATCACCCCCTTAGATGAACAACGTTAACCAAACTCAATGTAATGCACAAGCTCCTGAAGGTAACATATAAAACTCACGCTCCTGTTTCACATTAAAAACCTTATTTATGAGTACAACAGCAATTCTTGGTATCAATTGCTTACGCGTATATTTTTGATGAATGGATACCACTTTTTTTTTTTGAGACAGAGTCTCACTATGTCGCCCTTTCCCTCAGTAGAGTGACGTGGCGTCACATCTCACAGCAACCTCAAACTCTTGGGCTTAAGCGATTCTCTTGCTTCAGCCTCCCAAGTAGCTGATACTACAGGCGCCCACCACAACGCACGGCTATTTTTGTTGTTGTTGTTGTTGTTGCAGTTGTCACTGTTGATTTTAACAGGCCCAGGCTGGGTTCAAACCCACCAGCCTTGATGTATGTGGCCAGTGCCCTTCCCACTTAGCTACAGGTGCTGCCCATCAATACCATTTTTAAAAACTTATTTTTCCTATGTTTACATTTGTTGTGTGAAATGAAATTAATTTTATGTCTATTGACTTAGTGAAAAAATGAAAGGTTGTATTTTGTATGTCACTCTCTCACCACATTGCTTTTCTGATGACTGACTTATTGTCTTTTACAAAAAATCATGTTATGTAAGAGACTGGACAATTTAGCTCAATACTGACACGTTTGAGAAATACTGGGATAGACAAGTATGCAATTACTACACACGTCAATACAGGTCAGGAATACATATGTACTGATAAATATGTTAGTTTGCAGATATCATTTACATTTTCTAACTTTTTACTACAAAAACTTTAAACATATATGAAAGTAGAGACAATAGTTAATGAATCTCCAACATTTAAGAGTTTTCAACATCCTGCCATACTTGTTTCCTTTACCTTTTTTTAAATTCCTTTTTCTTTTTGCTATAGTAATATAAAACTAATTTTGACATAATTTTGTTTTGCCCTAACTACTTCTGTATGTATATCTTAAAAATAACACTTTCTTTACACACTGCAATATCATTATCACACCTAATGTAATTATCCCGTAGTATCATTTAATACGAGTCTGAATTTGAGACTCCCTAGTTGGCTTATTTGAATCAGGATCCAAAGAAGATGAGTGTTTTGCAATTGCTTTTCTGTGCAGCCCTTCCTTCCTTTCTTTTTTTTTTTTGTAGAGACAGAGTCTCACTTTACCGCCCTCGGTGGAGAGCCGTGACGTCACAGGACTCACAGCATCTCCAGCTCTCCATTTGGTGACAGTTCTCCCACTTTTCCTCTCCCCCTTCTTGCCACTGACTTGAGCAAACTGGGTTGCCTTTCCTGTGTCTGAATTTGTCTTCTTCCTCATGATCCTGTTGAACTTACACTTCGATCTCCTAGGATTCCTACAAATTGGAGTCCAAACATAATGGACCGAATAGATTCCAGTTTAACTCCTTTGGGGATGGCAAGAACCAGTACATGTACAAGGAGGAACAGAATAGCTCATTCTTCTAAGAGTGCTAAAACAGACAAGTCCTGTGGGTGAAAGCCTGATCCTTTAATGGAAGATTCTCAGCAATCTTTTTCCTAATATCATGGTTCTCAAACTCAATATACTGCAGAACTCTCAGAGTTTCTGATAGAGTTGGGCTTGGAAAGGGTCTAAGAATTTGTATTTTTTTTTTAAAGTATTGAGGAGACAGGCTGCTTGAGTTCAAATTTTGTCTTCATACTTGCTAACAATGTGACCTTGAGCAAATCACTTAACCTCTTGAATCCTCCATTTGCTAGTCCCAAAATGGACATAATAATAGAAACCAATTTGCAAGGTTATGTGAAGATTAATAAAAATCTAATTAAGAAAAAAAAACCTCTGCATAGTGCCAGGAACATGTAAGTACTCAAAAATGCTTACTGTTCTTCTTCCATTATGATCATTACTGTTACCATTGTTGTTATATTGTCAGGGCTTGACTCAGTCTGCCTTCCCTCCCTAACTATTCTTTACCCACTAGCCCCCTGAGATACGGTTTCCATGTTTCACTCCCCTGGAATCGCTTTAAAGTCGCAGGCAGTTCCCCTAGGCTAATGCCAATTAATTACCTTTTCTCAGTTCTCATTCTTTATATTTAACACTTAATTGGTCTCCAAAATAAACATCTCTCCCTGTAGACTCTCTGTTTACCTGGTTTTCCTCCAACTCTTTCACTAATCGGCTCTTCTCCTGACTGTTAATACATACAACTACCACAGTCAATCTAGGACTTTTGCCTTTCGTTTTCTATTCTCTTTCCTTCATAGAATGAACAGACTATCACCTTCGAGTGGCTAACCTTGTACCTACTTGATTCTTAGCAGGTGTTAGTTCTTGTTGACATGCCGCTTTGGTCACCTCAGTCAAGAGAGGTCTCAACACTCTGGCCTGGGACCTTCTGCTCACAGACCCTATTCACAATTTAATGAAGATCAGATTAAAATATCACTGAACAAACACACACATGAATTTCTGTACTCAATTTCAAGGGAGGGATGGCTATAAAATCTCAGGTTTAATACCCGCTTGAGAAATTCTGCCCTCGGAATTTTTTTCATTTTCATTAATTGCTCGGAATTTTTATAAAAATTATCTCCACATTTGCCAAGCACATTTGACCTCTCAACAGTTACTTAACTGTGTATCTACAAAGCCTTTCTTTCTGTTACTGCAATGTTATCAAGACTGAGCTCATCGTTCTTTGTATAAATTTCATTACCACCTTCTAAGTCACTATCACTAACATCTTACACCCATTCAACCTCCAAAATTCAAAAGTCATCTTCTACTAAGCCCTAAGTTAAGTAGCGCTTAGGCCCCAATAAGTTTCAAGTTATACAGCATTAAATTACATAAAGTATAATTAATTAATATTTTTACTCTGCCCTTATAGATAACAAGTCTAAATTTCATAGCACAGTGCCCGACACGTAATAAATGTGCAATAAATGTTAGCGCCTATCCTCATCACTGTCCCTACTGACTGGCATCCCTTTTCTTCCCCCAGGGACAAGAGGCAGCTGCCCAGCATCTTCTCAACATGGGGCAACTCAGATAACTGAATTCCCTTAAACTTCAGGGATGTCAGAGTCTTTTCATGATCGCCTTTAAGCCTCATATTCTTCATTCAGAAATTATCAGCCTCCCTCAACCATGTGAATAAGAGCCCGAAAGATTAATAATTTATGCAATTAAATATTTAACGTTATGTTAAAAGGATTTAATTTGTAATTTCATCAATTTGTTACTTGGGAGTAAAGTAAAAAGGCTGATGTCAATTTAACATTGCATGCTTAATAGAGTCTTTTAAGAAAACCTTCAATTAGATCTTGGTCAGAGGTTCCTAACCCACACATCTGCAAAGATTTCACATTTCTAATTAATAAATTTGAAGAGAAACAATGTTTTCGGAAATATGACTATGAATCCTGAGGCTCCAACAAGGTAATTAAACCTGGCTCATTTGCTCTCTTCAAAGTATTTTGAAGATCTATTATTTTCTTTCTTTTTCTTAAATTTCAGAATATTATGGAAGTATAAATGTTTTGGTTACACACATTGCTTTTATATAAGATCCATTATTTTGAATCTCAGACCCAAATTTATATTAACCTTTTCCTCTAACAGTTCTTTCTACTAATTAGTACAAAAATGTTACTGTGAAAGAGACCCTTTCTTATTATACATCAAGACCCTCATCTTAGAACATAACTAAGAAAGGATGGTCCATTAAATAAAATAAAAACATGAACAAGAGCACATTATGAGCACATTATGTATATACCAGCTGACACGTGAACAGTGTAAGGAAACGGATCAGGTGTCTGAACTGTACTGGCTTAGGATAACCTAGGCTATCCTACTTCTAAATATTAGATGATAAGATTATTTATAATATTAAACTTTTAACCTTGAGACATATTTGTGATTATGAAACTACAGATTATAGAACATTCTGCTTTTCTGTTTGTTTTTCTAAGTATGTAATCATTTCAAATTGTGTGTTTGACAAAAATTAAGGAAATTGTTGCTTGTGGTAAACTCTGGCAATTTAATTGTGCTTTCAAGCAATTTCCCTACATTAGACTGTTCGCATCTGTTAAGATTCTGAATTAGTTCTTCAAGCTATGTGGAACTACTGAAGCAAACCATGGTCTTCTGAGAAGTAAAATGGTCTTTAGTTACACAGAGTTAAAGTTCTAAAGGATATTTACAATTAAGTTTCATATCTGTATGTTCCAATTTTCAGCAACAATTTAAAGCAAATATAGTCAAACTGTTCTGAAACTATTTATAACCCTTACATTGAAGCCAATAGGTTGTGATATATGATGAATAGTAATAGATTTCAAACAAACAGATGCTTCAAAAATTTTTCATGCCTTCAATGAAACACATAAGTAAAATGCATTTCTGGATTTGTTTTACCAGGGAGATTTCAAACTACAGTAGAAGTAGGGTACAGAGTCAGACAAGCCTGATTTTAAACCCAGGCTCTCTTTTTCACTGCTGTGTCACCTGGGCGGGTTATTGAGGTCCTGGGTTACTATGATTTCTTAGTAATAAACCCCAAGTTTTGTTCTTGGTGCATATGAATTCCAACTCAATGGCAAAGAACCCTCCCAGAGGGCTTTACCCGACCTCTATCCTAGTGGCTTCTGCCCACATACAGTGCTTTCTTTATCCTGGCACAGAGACTAGCCTGATGTCTGCAGCAGCTAACAGGAGCCTTGTAGTTACCACACCAAATATACATTAGGAAAAAAGTTGTGATTACAATTTTGAAATGTTTCTCAGGGCAAATCAAAGCTTATAAAGATAAACATGTAGAAAAACAATATTTTTTAGCCCAGTTTTTGTCCATGTATATGGATTTTTTAAAACCCCCAAAACAACTCTGACTGAGAGTTATCAGTCAGAATAAAATCAACTAAATAGGAGCAATGAGCACAGTAACTAACAGGATGATTGGGGCCCTCAATCATACTGACTCCCCAGGCCAATCTCAAAGCCCTCTCCCTTGTGGAATAAAATTAAGGAGAAAAGTTAAAGTTCTACAAGGTTAAAGTACAAACTCTATTGACTCATTTGTTCAACAAATATTTGAGTGTCAGTCATTATGCTTGGCATTTTGCTCTCATGAAATTTCTCAAGTGGAGAAGACGACAATAAATAAATAAGCAAATAAAAATTGTAATTTCAGGGTGTGGTAAATAATTAATATCTGGGTGAGACCACTTTAGATGGGGTGATCATGAGAGGATTCCATGAGAAGGTGCCATTTCAACTGGGGCGAAGAGCTTCCTAGGGAAAGAAGCATAGTCATGAAGCAGAAGGGATCGACGGGGTTACGGCTGAAGAGCCAGGACGGGGTGAGGCGTACGACGAGGCCCAACTCAGTCTGCCCAGTCAGACTCAGCAAGAATTTACAGGGTGAAGGAGGGAGCCCGTATCTCAGACGATTTAAAAGACCATGACAACTTTTACATAGGCGACAGATCTAATTTATACTTTAAAAGCACTTAAAAAAATCTGAAACTGAGAAGTCCAAGTTCATAAGCTGTACAGCCTCATTAAGCAAAAATTAAAAGAAAAACTTTAAGCACCTTTATGAGAATAGTTCTAACAGCTGATGTGAGAGCCACAAAAAAAAGAAAATTCAGCTGCTAATGCAAACAGATTTACAATATATATGAGACAAGAAAGTTAAATGATAACAATTTTACTCAGCGCTTCAGGAAGACAATGGAAGGGACGTCCCGAGGCGACATCGGCTTGTGGACAAGACGAGACACTGTCTGACACTTCACCAACTCTCTTGAGACATATGATGGGTGGGGGTTTTAAAATGTATTTTGATATAGATAGTAACATTTCATTAACTGTCCAAGAACTGCTTTTTAGGCAGTGATTAAAAAAAAAAATAATGTCAACTGAATAGACTGGGAAAGTGCCCAGTCATGTTTAAAACCACCAGATGATGAGATGATGTCATCTGGAAAATTCTCCAAATAGGTACTTTCAGCTCACCTATTTTTATCATCTCTCCAGGACCTAAAAGTCTGTTGCAAATTAATTCTGAGTAATGACTATGACTGGACTGACAAATGAGTCCCTCTAAGCTGAACCACTGATGTCGTGTGCTATTTACTCAATTTATGGTAGTGTTATAATAATATTTATAAATGCAATCTGGTCACACTTCCAACACATTCTTTACACAGATAAATACATCCAGATAGCGATCTTGATATGTAATTATTTCTTAAGAAGGAAAAATGTAGTCAGAAGAACAGACTATGGCTTATTAAACCATGGAATTTTGGGAATTAAGAATTCAAATGTCATGGCTCAGCACCTGTGACTCAAATGGCTAAGGCGCCAGCCACATACACCTGAGCTGGGTTCGAATCCACATACACCTGAGCTGGCGGGTTCGAATCCAGCCCAGGCCTGCCAAACAACAATGATGGCTGCAAACAAAAAATAGCTGGGCACTGTGGCGGGTGCCTGTGGTCCCAGCTACTTGGGAGGCTGCGGCAAGAGAATCGCTTAAGCCCAGGAGTTGGAGGTTGCTGTGAGCTGTGATGCCACGGCACTCTACCGAGGGTAACAGCTTGAAGCTCTGTCTCCAAAAAAAAAAAAGAATTCAAATGTCAAATGTGCAGAGTAAGATACTGATGATGGAAGCAGATTTGTCAACTTTATTATTTTGGTTTCTATATAAAGATATTTACCTTTTTTTGCAAATATTCAAGATCTAAGACCTTGTCGTCATTCATTAACAAATCAAACAGCATATATATTTCTTTCATTTCTTCCTTGAATTCTTCAGGTGAATAGAAAGAATAAAAAACAATGAAGTCATGCTAGATTGGGTCATTCAGAAATGGGCCCCAGGGCCCCAGGAGTACAGATTAAGTTGTACTGAGTAGAAACATTTTTAATAAAGCTTTTGCAATCAATTTAGCTAAATAGTAAATCAAGGTTCTTGGGAAAACAAGTTTGTAAAAGGTCCAACCCCTGAGTTTATTAGGCAGTGGCTTGACGATGACGATGACGCAGGACCTCAGAAAGGTCCCACACAGGAAGCAACAAAGACATTGTGAAGTCACATGTTAGAGAGGAGAAAGACAAGAGTGACAGAGAAGGAACATCTGCCAAACAAGACTTTCTGCTCAACCATCTAGACATCAAAGGGGATGGTTATTTCAGGGACAAACTAACATTATTATGCTGACATTATCTGCAGTAGATAGCTGTCCCCATTCTTCATTCCTTCCCCATAACAGCGTTACTTACCCATACCCTTTCTCATCTGCCTCTGCAGGGCTTCCCGCAGGACAGGTGGCACATACCACAGCCTTTTTACTTTTACTTTTTACTTATGTGTGTGGTTTGATTCAGTCCCTTATGTTTCTCCTATTATGAAAAGAGCACGCCCACAATGAGAAACACAGACCTGAACCCAGTTTACACAGCCTGAACCGGAATCATCACTGATGACCTGCAGGCAAAGAGTATCTGTTGATGAAAACCACTAAATTTGGGGGGCTGTTTGTTATATAACATCATCACAGTAGAAATAGGACTGATATACAATTTCCAATATTGGAAAAAGTCTGCTCAGCTGTAAAATTCACAATTGTACGTAGAGATAATGTGAACATTCTTGTCACATAATTTGTGACTATGGTATTTTGTCTTCCTTTACTATCACACACACTTTATTACTTTCACACACCTGGACAATGTCTTTAGATATTAAAGTGAACCTGACTGGCCTTGGAAAACATATGGCTGGGAAGTCTTTAAGTAGACTGATTATTGGCTCTACTAAGTAAGATGATACTGAAAAGCCTAGTCTGAAGTTATTTCTCAGAAAGAGGTCACTTGAGCACTTTTTGACAAGACAGTGTACCCACTATTAGTACTGGACTTACTGCCTCCTATTTCTAGGCTCAATGCTGGATAAGAGGGAGTACTGGTTAGGTATGGTTCTGAAGAATCAAATATAAACATTTTCAGAAATGAAAGGAGATAAAAGAAATAGGGGGATTAGTTATGGCTAACTCCTAAGTCAGGAGAGCGATTATAGAGACAAGATCGCTTCAAACAACACGGACTAAACACACTAGACTCCGTTCTCAGCTCCTCAGAAAGTCGCTTGATTTCTGTCGGCCTCAGTTTCTAAATAGATATAACTGTGTAACCTTTAAGGTTGTTTTTTAATTCAATACCCATACTTCAATGGATATCGGTTTTGCATAAAAAAATGAGTTCACGTTTCCTTTTGGCTTATTTTTACCTCATTTCTTTCCCTGCAATGTCTAGTATGAAAATTTTGAGGGCACTTGATTTAGGACTGGCGAGAAGTTAGGTGAATGGGATTGCAGCTCTGAAACTGCTTCTCATTCAGCAGTGGAGGATGAATGGACAATATCCTAAACAGAAAATAATCGATTGCCAGAAGTCAGAAGATAACAGATCAAATCCAAGAGCCACAGGAAAAAAAAAAGGCAAATGGCTCCCATGTGGGTAGTGTTCAGGGACCTACCACAGGAAGAAGAGCCTGGATCTCCAGCTGTGGGAGTTTCAGAAAACCAGACCTGGCATTTCACAAAGCTAGCAGTAGTGCACCAAGAGTTCTGAGAGTGACAGAAATACAATTAAGTGAAAGAACAGATATTAAACCCTGCAACAGTGTAGCTATTTAATAAATGTTTCTTTTAAGAACAGAAAAAGAAACTCATCATGCCCATGAAACTTGCTTGTTCTAAGAACTTAGTGATGATGACCCCAAATAACAGAAGAAAAGGTCCAGCAAGCTTTAAAATATCAATATTTGGCAAAAAGGACATGACTTCACAAAGTTGGGTTTGCAGATTCAACACGTAACATTTAATGATGTCTCTGGTTGTTTTAAGTGGTTATTCTTGAGCCGCAGGTGTGGTTAACCAGGAGCGAGACTAGCCTGGATTTCTAATCATCACTCACCACTGACCTGGGCCGCAGACAGAGTGTCAAGTAAAGGCCAGTTTAAAGCACAGCCATCTAACGACGGTCTGGTGTCTTTCTCACAAATGCTTAAATTTTGTTAATGTCAGAGTTTAAACCAATGGCCAAATGAAGAGAGTTTAGAAAGTGTCCCCTCTGTGTCCTTAGCTCAAGGCTATAGGCCTAGCAAAGTCAGAACATGGCTCTAGGCCTTGAAGGACATTTAAAGTCCTTGCATCCTCTCAAGGGTGTTGTTCCTCCGGATTTCAGAGCAAGGGTTTCTGACTACCTTGTTCAGTCAGCAGCTTCTTGACAATCTGACCCATCCTTCTAATCAATCTTTTTCCATTCTCTCGTTCCTTCCTCTTCTAGAGGAAGGAAAAAAATGATGTAATGTTAAATACATTTTGCTTTCCAGGAACTTGTTAAGACATGCCCCATGATCATATTAATGTACACAGCTATGATTTAATTAAAAAAAAAAAATATATATATATATAAAAGTTTTAAAATACGTAAGAAATGTATTACCCATAGCAAGGGTACATGTCAAATCTATTAAGTGTAGAGTATAAATGTCTTAACACAATAATTGAGTGAGTGAGGTGAAGGCTATGTTAACCAGTTTGATGTAAGCATTACAAAGTGTATATAAAATCAGCACATTGTACCCCATAAATGCATTAATGTATACAGCTATGATTTAATAAAAAAAAAAACTTAAAAAAAAGACATGCTAAATATAATCACCATTTAACTACCAAATTATTATGAGAATGTTAATTAAAGTAAATTATGATTCCTTTACACTTTTGATTATGCACTTTAGAAAGTTGCCATTCTAAGTTTAATAAGTATCTTGAGCAGAGGCATCTCCTAGTTAAGGAATGTTGTATTAGTGGAAAATACTAGAGCCTTTTAGAACTATGTAAATCCAAGAGGAACACTGCTAAAGCCTTGGAGAAATTCGGAGCTTTCTCTATTTTAAATTTAAAGTCCATTACGTACTAATATTACCAAAAGTTCAAACAGCCTATCTTGTGTGCTATTCAAATATTTGTGGACCATTAAGCTTTTATATAAATAATAATGTCTGTTAGCCAAACTGGTTGGGAAAAGCCAGTGAAATATGTCAGTGCCTTCAGAGTTGATCCTTTGAAATCTACAGGAATAAGCTGTCAGTGCAGCTCACACGCAGCGAGCTTCTCGCTTTATGTTTCCTGAAGAAAATTTCATCATGCAGATGTATGAGAAAGATTTCATTCTTAGCATTTTAATCTACTATAATTAGGCTGCAGTTTCTGTCACAAATTGGATAAAGTTTTATCAAATACAAGCATCCCCAAAACACATAGATAAAAGGAAGAAAAAGACTAATGGGAGGGTGAAGACAGGTTGATAATGGTTACAAACATACGGTTTGATAAAAGAAATAAGACCTAGTGTTTGATAGATCCCTAGAGTGGTTATTGTTTATAATAACCTATTTATTGCACATATCAAAACAGCTAGAAGAGAATAATTTGAATGTTTCTAGTATAAAGAGAAGAGAAATAGTTATGGTGATGAGTATTCCAATTACACTGATTTGATCTTTACAAATTATACAAATGTGTTAAATTATCGCATATGTACATCTATTATGTATCAATAAAAAGGTAAATAAGAAAAAGATAGAAAAGATACTTCCGGAGCTGAGACTGGGGAGCAGGGTTTGGAAGGTGTCTAGGGCAGTGAGAAAGGGATGGCAGAGGGTGAAGAAAATGAGGCATTTAAAAAGTAAACCAAAGCCAGAGTTTACCAACCAAAATGTCTAACAGCGGTTCTCAACCTGTGGGTTGCGACCCCTTTGGGGGGTCTCCTGCATG
Source organism: Loris lydekkerianus (assembly GCA_963574355.1). Lineage (NCBI taxonomy): Eukaryota > Metazoa > Chordata > Mammalia > Primates > Lorisidae > Loris > Loris lydekkerianus. The sequence continues at coordinate 15,737 of CAUYPK010088259.1, read as the reverse complement.
TCAGATATTTACATTACAATTCATAACAGTAGCAAAATTACAGTTATGAAGTAGAAACGAAAATAACTGTATGCTTGGGGGTCACCACAACATGAGGAACTGTATGAAAGGATCGTGGCATTAAGAAGGTTGAGAACCACTGGTCTAAACGCTGATTAAATTACCATCATCACAATACAGCTGCTTATTATTAAGTTTTTCAACTCAGTTTATCAGTATTTTTTGTGTGTAGGGAAACATTCTAATTTGCATGGAAGTCAAAACAAGGAGATTTTCTTTATAACAATTTTGATGAAACACAATAATCCCATAAAGTTAATATCTCTATATAGAATTATTAATTGCAATAATTTATGTGAGGTCATGTCTTAGGTACAGGTAGACATAAACACAGAAAGAAAGAAACACATACACATCACTATACATCCTCTGTCTCTTTCTCTCTGTTCAAACAGTTTAGTTCTATTCTAGCCAAAAAAATCTGCCTAAAAGTGAGAAGAGAAAAACCATGTCCTTGTATCATAATAAAAGAGTTAACTGTTATTCCTGTTCTCTTTCAAACTTTCATTTTATAAGTTTCCTTCTTGATTGATCCACCATTTATTTATTTATTCATCCATTAGTAAAATATTAGGTACTCTGCTGTCTAGCCTCATCAATCAACCGTCTCCCCACCAACTCACATAGGTATCTGTCATGTCCCTCAAGTCAACACACCCCAAACAGAACACAAAACATCATCTCTCCCAGGCCTGCACCTGCCCCAATCTTTCCAACTCAGTAAAAGGCCATGTTAGTCTTAAGAGTTCATATTGAAGCCTTTTTTCACCCCACATCCAATCCATCAGCAAATTTTGTCAACCTGAACTTAGATGTGTCCAGAATACCACTATTTTCGTTCCACTCCATTAACCCCTAGTGCTTCAAGTCACCATTATCTCTGGCCTAAACTATTGTAATCCTTCCTGGACTGGTTTTCCTACTTTGATCTCTGCTCTGTCTTCTGTAGCTGACACACTAACCACAGTGATCTTTAGGAACAGTTCTGTCATATCAGTCCTCTGTCCACAAGCCTCCAATGGCTTCTGACATCACTTCAGAGTAAAAGCCACAGTTGTTACTGTAGCCTGATCAGCCCCTAAATAAGATGAAATTGAAATTTAATTCAAATTTAACTTAACTAAAATAGTTAAATAAGATGAAATTGAAATTTAATTCAAATTTAACTTAACTAAAATAGTTAAAGACTCAAAAATTATACACACACCAAAGTGTGAGCAATCATAGCTGGGACCTAAGGGATGTACTCAAATTCTTCAATGACCACTGCCAAAACCAAACCTTAACCTCTGACAGGGAATTACATACAGTCACCAGTTTGCAAGAGCACATTTACGAGTTTGTCCCACGTAACAATATCTGAAATAGCTAAAACCACCTAAAAGTCTATTAATAGAGGAATGGCTACATAAGTAGTGGCATATGATCATACTGTGGAACACATGAAGCTGTTCAGAATGTGATGCAGGTTCAAGACCAGCTTGGGCGACATAATAAGGCCCCACCTTTTAAAAAAACATGATGAATCTTTATTTGTTCACATGGACGGATCTCTCTGTTACCCACCCCCTTACTTCAGTAATTCCAAACTGAGTGCAGTGCCCTGCATGTAGCCTTTGCACACACGCTGCTCCCTCTGAACATCTCCAGCCTCCTCACTGTACTATTCCTATTCACCCTTGCAGACTGATCTTGGAGTAGCTCAGTGATAAGCCTCTCCTGACTCTCCTGGCTGGACAGGACGCTTCTCAATGTTTCTTGAGTGGAATAAAGGAAAAATACCTACATTTTCTCTATTCTAAAAACTATCTGAAACTTAATTCTAAGAATTATTTGGTATCTAATCTCCTTTTCCCTCAAATTCCCCATGTAGTTCAAAAAATTTTTTTTCTTTTTTCTCATTTTTTAGAGACAAGGTCTCACTCCATTGCCCAGGCTCCAAATTGCTAGGATTACAGATGTGAGCTACTGCACCCACACTAACGTAATTCACTTGTATGTCACAAGATCTATCACTGATGTAGAACTATGGCCTTTCTCTAGTGATCTTAAACAACATTACTTGGAAATGTGTTGCAGCAAGGAATAATTTTCTCACCTCTTTATTGAGATACTATTAAGACAACATGCAATTTATCCATCTAAATGCACACTCTGATTCTAGTACATCACAGGGAGAATAATTACAATAGCAACACTAAAAATGTCTGAGTTTGGAAACCATCAACTTGTGATTACTATAAAATGAAACACAAAGGTGGTTTGAAAAAGGCAGTAATTATATCTCCATAGTTAGTTGAAAATATTTCCTTAAGAAAGTCCACCTGGGGACCACATTATCATGTTATGAAAAGAGAAAAGAAACTTCTACTAACCTCAATCTCATCAAATGTTAAAAAAGGACATCATCATACTTATGGATGAATGAATAAAATTTCCAACTATCTAGTAAATATTTTCAAATGGACATCATCCTAATCTTTTGCATCCATGTTCTGAGTGGAACTCATTACTTACTGGTTTCCTCTGCAGCTTCCTCACTCCTGTTAATGGTACCAGTATCCTCTTACAGTTATGCTCTACCTCTGGCTCTCTTTCAGCCTGTTATATTCTGTAGTGTTTTCAATTATAATTCCAGGGATGTATGTTTTCACTCAGGACATAATACCCTATTCCCTACTTAGTCCCCTTCACAACCTTCTATAGATTTAAGTCTTAGTCCAAACTCAGACCACAACCATGAACTGCGTGTACCTCATCATTTAAAAAAGTATTTTATTAAAATAACCAACAACAGCCATAAATCAATATCATTCTTACATCCTGAATATTTCTCACTGATCCTTATTATTGTTACCTATAATTAAACTGAACTTTTCTTATCTCTGAAATCTGACGGGAATGCCACTGTAACCCTGGAGACTCACTGGTCCTCTCCTGCCTTTTACAGTTGGCCTTCCTTTTTGGCCCTGCAAATCAGCGAGCTCTTCAGGAAGGTTACTCCAACACCCGTGTTCTCTCAAGCAGTACACAGTATAAAAGGATAACGACTACAAAACAGGAAGGTTTAACTGACACATCAGAAATTTATTACTCTGATGTGAAAACCACGAACACACTGTAAAGTGAGAAGAAAGACATGACAACAATAGAAATTTCAGTGTTCGGATTTTTTTTTAGTGCCACAAAACAAAACAAGATTATCAATTAAAGGAGGTAAAAAGTAGAGACAGCCTAAACTTGATTACATTGTAAAAATCTGTTGTCATGCCTTTTACCAACTGCCTCTAGTACACAGATCATCTTTCCCCCTACCTTTCAGTTTTAATTGTTAAGTGCTTACCAGAAAACAACCCCAAGGAAGATTCCACTGGATTTAGTAACAAGTCAGGAAATGACACAAAGACGCCGAGCCACACCCTCGGGGCGCACAGCACCCAAAGGAACCCCCACATTCTCTGCTACAGAGGGACAAACCCTATGCAGTATGATGACTCTGCACTTGATTTATAAGACAAACTGAAATTTCCAGCCCCACCAAGATCTCCATGAGGTTGGGGGAAGGAAGAGGGGCAAGTCTTTTAAATCTTGGAAATTCCAAGAGAAAGCTACGGTTTGCTTAAGCACCATCGGTAAGCGCAGTCATCCTATGCCAGTGCAGTGGTGACACTGACACGGAGCTTCTGTTCCGCTCTTTGGAACTCTCCAAGGTTCTGACCCTTAATGGCGGTCTAGTAACTTAAAAAGCATTGCTAGGGAGGAAAAAAACAAAACAAACAAACAGGGCTAGGGGCTTGGTGTCTGTGGATCAAGTGGCTAAAGCACAAGCCACATACACCTGAGCTGGCGGGTTTGAACCCAGCCCGGGCCCGCCAAACAACAATGACGGCTGCAACCAAAAAATAGCCGGCGCCTGTAGTCCCAGCTACTTGGGAGGCAGAGGCAGGAGAATCGCTTAAGCCTAGGAGTTGGAGGTTGCTGTGAGCTGTGATGTCACAGCACTCTACCCAGGGCAACAGCTTGAGGCTCTGTCTCAAAAAAAAAAAAAAAAAAACAGGGCTAGGAAAATCAAAGTCCATGTAAACTAGAGCTGTAAGCTTAGTGGTCCTCTGCCATTTCTCAATCTGATTCTATCTTCCAGCCACTCTGATCTTATTCTGACCATCCCATACATCCCTGGAACCCCTGGCATATCACCAAATCCTCCCAAATTCTTACTGCATCTGGATCTATTCCTTTCTTCCTTATTTCAAACATTTCCCTAAGCCTACTCTTTTAAGAGCAGTGGTCAATAGATTGTGGGATTGTAGGAGAGATTTAACTAAACCTTGATTTGTTTGAATAGATTAGAGCTACTGCAAGTGGAAAAAAATATTTCAAATGTGTAAATTCTTAAGACTATTTTCTCCCTCCAAGAAAGTGTTCTAAAGCCCCCAAGCTAATGAGAGGAAAGGCAAAGATAAGGGTCATATCCTGTTCCACCATCAGAGTCAAGGCAGTTACACCATCCTGAGCAGAGAAATCACAGGCAGCCTTGATGTGCCTGGACTCTGTCCCTTTCCTTTAATTGAAGGGTGTGTCCATTGGGGAGGAGGGAGGGGGAAAGTGTTTCAAAGAACTGTCAGAATTAATCCCCAAACAATGTCTGGCTCTTATCTCACTCTCTTCCATTCTGTCTGCCTGGCACCAGGGTACGCTGCCCCAACTTTCTCCTACGGTGAAAAACAGAAGACATGATTTCCCCCAAGCAACTTTGAAAATCTTTCAAAAATAGTTACACAGAAAAACAAAGAAAAGGACAAGCTTAAACATAACCAAGTGAAAAACCTCAAAAGCTGATTAAAGTGGAAGAAGTGTGGTGTTTTTTTTTCTTACGACTTTGCGCATGCTGAGTGGAAAGCACCAGGCGGAGTCACTGTGGGGTTTGGTTCTGGCCCCAGGCCTCCTACTTCCTTCCTGGGAGTGGGGTGCAGGATGGTCAGAGCATGGGTTCTGGGTTTCCAGCCTAGGGCCACCCCTCATTAGGTGTGTGACCTGGGTGGGGCAGGCTATTTTTCTGTGCCTTAGTTTCCTTAACTGTTAAACAGAGACAATAACTGCACCTACTTCTGAAGGTTTTCATGAGGATTCAACATTTAGGGATAACCATTTAAAAGAAAACTGGGTGTGGTGCCATCAGCTTCTTTCAATTCTTAACCTTCACAATTATCCTGCAGCTGGCTGCTTATTATCACCTGCACCACTACCTTCTGAGTCCAAGCCACCATCACCTCGCCTTGACTGTGGCAATGCTCTTAACCAGCCTCTTTCTCTCCACTCCAGCTACAATCCAGACTTTCCTCCAAATGGAAGTCACAGTGACCACTGAAAAACGATGTCACACCATGTCACTTCTCTACCAAAAACACTCCAGTGACTTCTAGTCTCACTCAGATAAAATCCCAAGTCCTTATCCTTACCATGGCCTATTAGGCCCTTAATCCCATTCCCTTCCAGGGTATCCCCACCCCTCCATCTCCTGTACCTCTTACCATGCTCCAGCCACACTGGTTCCAATCTCAAGGCCTTTGCACGGCTGCTCCCTGTGCTTAGACATCCACATTACTTCTTCCTAAACTTGGGGCTCTGCTTAAATGCCCACTCGTCAGAAGGTCTCCCTCTAACCTCTGCCCCAGGGACTTTACCTTCTACCCTCTTATATTTCTCTTTCTAACATTACTTACCTCTTGCATATGTGTTCATTATATTTCTCCCTCTATTAGGATATAAATAAACTCCATGGGGACAAGGATTTTAAACAGTTTTTCCCTGGGTCTAGAACAATGCTTGGCAAATAGAGTTCAATAAATATTTGTTGAATTGATGAATGAATAAATATTTGCTATTATTATCCGTCTGTGACATTTTCTTCATCTTAAAATATTCCAAAAGCTTCCAAACAGGATTTTTATGCTTTTAATCTCTTCTGTCTAGAATTTATACTATCCACTGATAGATTACTTTTACTAAAGCATTGCTTTCATAGTGTCATTCCCCTTGGAACTGTGACAGAGTACAGACGTGCCTGCTTAGACTCAGGTTCTGCTGAAAACCACTTTTCTTTGATCTCAAAAATTTAGAGAACTCTGAAAAATTTTAATTAGATGTGTGCAAAAGGAGACATCAGGTGACATTTGAAAATAAAGGATTAAAGAAGCCTGGGTTATTTACTATAGAAATTCTCAGTGACTTCAATTTACTAATGTGCAGTGTGGAAATATCTAGAAGAATATAATACTGCCCACTAGGACATCTGTGATGACAGAATCCTTTACCACGAAGCAGGTCAAGGCCTGGCTTTTGTGAAACATGCGATAGGAAATAATGGCCTACAGAAGTAGCGGAACCATCTTCCAAAGTAGCCACAGAAACGCTCGGTAAAATCGAAAATAAGTCAGTCGTCTTTGGCGCCCTGCCTGCTTCCTTTTCCTCTCCCTCTTCCCCATTCTGTGGCTTCTCTTTCATAGCAACAAGACTAATAAAGAAATTAATTAATCAATCCATCTCAAACTATGGGTATATGTATTGACATGTGTCTTTAAAAGGAAGAGACTTTAAAATACGGTCTTCTCCAAAAATCACAAAGATATTTGTAACAGAATGTTTGATGCAGCCCAATTCATAATTGCTAAGTCATGGAAGAAGCCCAAGTGCCCATCGACCCACAAATGGATTAATAAATTGTGGTATATGTACACTATGGAATATCATACAGCCTTAAAGAAAGATGAAGACTTTACCTCTTTCATGTTTACATGGATGGAGCTGGAACATACTCTTCTTAGCAAAGTATCTCAAGAATGGAAGAAAAAGTATCCAATGTACTCAGCCCTACTATGAAACCAAATATAGCCCAAGAATATGGGGAAAGGCGAGAGGGAGGGGAGGGGAGACGAGGGGGGAGGATGGGTGGAGGGAGGGTGATTGGTGGGATTACACCTACGGTGCATCTTACAAGGGTACATGTGAAACTTAGTAAATGTAGAATATAAATGTCTTAACACAATAACTAAGAAAATGTGGTGAAGGCTATGTTAACCAGTTTGATGAAAATATTTCAAATTGTATATAAAACCAGCACATTGTAACCCATGATTGCATTAATGTACACTGCTGTAATTTAATAAAAATAAATAAATAAATATAAAAAAATATGGTCTTCTAACATATGTCAGTGTTGTTTTATTTTTTAATCCATAGATAATCTTATTATCTTCTATGATGTATTTTTAATTTTTGCTTGCCTGCTGTACCAAGTTAAGAGAGAGTATAGATAATCAATATTCTTAGATTTATCTTAATAACTGGGATGCATTAACTCAGCAAAATACAGGCAATGTAAAACATGACACTCCTTATTAATAATTAATCCTAAAAATCCTATTAGACATCACAGCTTAGCCAGGTGTAGTGGTGCATACCTGTAGTTTCAACTACTTGGGAGGCTAACATGGAAGGATAACTTGAGCCCAAAAGTTCAAATCTAGTCTTGGCAACATACTATGACTCTAACTCTTAAAAACAACAGCAACAACCCAGCTTGGATATTAACTCTATTAGGTTCAAGTCTCAGAAGGCATACCTTTATTGACACTATAATCTTATATAGTATATTCATTTTAAGAAGGAATTTTCCCTACATGATATTCCAAGCTCTGTAAAAATTTCATGTGACTGACTATTCAATCTTTCTTATGATGACAGTGAAAAACTATTTTACTGAAATCAATGTATTCATTATGAAAAATCTCTGAGGAATGACTATGTCTATAAAAATTCAGAAGTTGAGGCAAGGCGCAGTGGCTCATTCCTATAATCCCAGCACTCTGGGAGGCCAAGGCTGGAAGATTGCTTGAGCTTAGGAGTTTGAGACCACCCGAAGCAAGAGCAAGACTCTGTCTCTACTAACAATAGAAAGATTAGCCAGGCGTTGTGGTGGACGCTTGCTGTCCTGGCTGCCTGGGAGACTGAAGCAGGAGGATTGTCTGAACCCTTGAATTTGAGGTTACTGTGAGCTAAGCTAATATCTTAGCACTTTAGTGTGGACAACAGAGTGAGACTTTGCCCCGAAAAATAAAAATTTTAATATTTTAAAAATAAAAAAATAAAAAAATTGAATTCAGAAGATAGATCCAAAAGAGGTATATACCAGACACATTTCGGGGTACTTGTCTGCTACACCTTCCCTTTTGGGGAGTCCTTGCTGCCAGCACAAAATGGCCTTGTTTTATCCTATCCTATCCTCTACTGTATGGTATTGTACTGTACTATACACTAAGTATATAGCATATACTACATTGGTACTCACCTGACCCAAAGATTAACCGTAGTAAAAATTCAACTGCATAGAACTTCCATTTTCTTTAGGTAAAATTCCCACAATAATTTTCATTTTAGAAGAGCTTAAATACCAGCATATATGGACATATACCTCTGAACAAAGGGCTCTTCTGAGTCCCTATCTATAGACTGCCATTCCCTTCCACCCTCCAGGCATAAGACTTCATTTACCACAGAGGAAAATGACCTCAATCCCAACTCCAGAGATGGTCTGAGTTGGTCTCCAGGTAATGCCATTTGCTAGGCCAGTGATGAATTTAGAAACAGTACATTTTAGTGGCTTCTCTTTCTTATCAAAAGAGCTTGCTAACATGAGCAGATCTCTAACTGTAAATCTAGTCAAGGAGACATGAGCCTCATTTTCAGGGCAGGTTTTGGGAAAACTTTTCTCACTCTGAAGAAAAAGTCACAGGAAAAAGAAGCTACTTCCTTCTCTAAATATGTTGCATGTAGGTGTGTTACTTGTAACCACTGTGGCCATTTTAATAAAGATAAAGGTGAGATAGGCAGAGCCGAGGGAGGCCCCTACCTGGGTCTTGATGACACTGTGGGTCTCCAATCGTTCAACTCTAAAGGCTGACCTTTCTTTGAACTTTCTCTCAAAAAGGGAAAATATAGTTCCTCATTTCTCAGGCAGTTTGGATCAGGTTTTTAATGACATTTAGCTGAAAGGCTGCTGGATCAGAGAGGATACTGAGTCGGACTGAAAAGTGAGTCCGGTGAATAAGATTCCCTCTCTGGGGAAATGAGAGACAAAGAAGGGACTCCCCTTAGGTGTGAGGAACGGAGCTGAAGAGCCTACACAGACAGAGGACTCGGGGCCATCATAAAGGAGGGGCTCCCCTTAGGTGTGAGGAACGGAGCTGAAGAGCCTACACACACAGAGGACTCGGGGCCATCATAAAGGAGGGGCTCCCGTTATGTGCGAGGAACGGAGCTGAAGAGCCTACACAGACAGAGGATTTGGGGCCATCATAAAGGAGGGGCTCCCGTTAGGTGTGAGGAACGGAGCTGAAGAGCCTACACACACAGAGGACTCGGGGCCATCATAAAGGAGGGGCTCCCCTTAGGTGTGAGAAACGGAGCTGAAGAGCGTACACAGACAGAGGACTCGGGGCCATCATAAAGGAGGGGCTCCCGGTTAGGTGTGAGGAACGGAGCTGAAGAGTGTACACAGAGAAGAGGACTCAGGTCATCATAAAGGAACAAGCTGACAGAGGCAGGCAGTGATGAGAGAAAGAGTCAGAGAGGCTGCAAGAAGGTGAGCAGCTACTGGAAAGAACAAGATTGCTCCTGAAGAGCATTTTGTAGCTTTCTAGTTCCCAGGAAGCCTGGCTAAGCTGCATCTCCCATCGCTGAACCATCAGGAGACATCTTTCTAACCTTAGGAGACATCTCTGTAACCTTAGGAGACATCTCTGTAACCTTACGCTGTCCTTCCCTCAGAAGAGTTGGGTTGAGTATTGGCTGCTACTTAATGAGCCTTTAAGGACAAATGGGGGTAGATGGCCAAGTGCAAGTCAAATTAAACAGAAACTGCAAATTACAAGAGGCCAACAGTAAAAGACAAAAGAAGGGCCCCAATGATAGCAAATTAAAAGGGGTCAGTAGTGACAGATGAGACTAAAAAATGGCTCTGATGATACTGAAACTTAAAGACTATAAAAGTAAATAAAAAGTGAAAGAATGTGTCACTGTCCTGCACCTGGACTTAGCCCCTACCAGGGGGGGAGGCCTGTGGAGGGTGGCCCAGAGGCTCTGCCCCATCAGCCTCAGGCTCTCTACCTGGGGCGGGGGTGTCCTTGCAGAGCCACTTCATCTGGGCCCTTGGACTCCTCTCTGGTAATGTTAGTGAGATGCCTTTGTCTGGAGGGAGTGTGGTGGGAGGCTGGGCCCCTGTTTCCTTCATGTCTTCCTCTGGATGTCTCTCTGTCAGCTCCAGCTCCAGCAGGTCCCTATCTGGGGGTAGGTGAGGGCTGCACATTATAGAACTTTGCATCAACAGCTCCTCTCCAGGGTCCTGGAGAGACCTGTGGTGGTGGTCCTTGGGGCCTGTTCCCAGCCGTTTGGCTGTGGCTGTGAAGGCCAGGCAGGGGAGGAAGGCCCCAAGTGACTTGTACTTTCCATGTGTGGCACCCCTCCCTTGCCCTGCCTGGCCTCATCCTTGTGTTTTAATTAATTAAACAAGCCCTTTGTTAAGCCCTCAAAAAATAAAAAGTTGAAGAACGGTCACATCATCAATATCAAGCAAACCTCAAGTAGCAAAGATACTCCCTAGATAGCAAAACAGTGTCTGGATCGATCAAGCATTAGATTTTCAAATCCTTTTCTGCCACATTTTAACTTTTCATTTATTCTCATGCTTTTGGAACAGAACGCCAGAACCTGACATCTTCTCTCTGCAATCTCTCTTCCATCTGATTTCTCTGTCCCCTACCACCTCCTCCCCACTCAGTTGGTTCTGCTGATATTACCACATCTTAGTCCCAGTCACATTTCACTTGGGTTACTGCAGTACTTGTTAAGGTAATCACTTATTGTGTCTCTAGTATCTCAGAATTCTAATACGGATTAATCCTTGTAAAGCAGAACGCTGCATATGTCTTTCTTTTATTTCACTATTCTCAGTAGCGCCTCCATGCTTATGGCATTAGATAAGCCCACACTATTCCCTGGCCTACTTTGTGTACAGAAACTGTGAGATACGTCGCTTCAGTCCATTTTCTTCCCTGACCCTCTCTCCCCATTACCACCGCTTCCCGCTACCTACCTCTTCTCCCCGACTCCCTCCAGTCACCCTGAACTGCATTGTTCTCCATATAAACCCCATAATCTTCTAATTCTGTACTTTAGCTCATGATGTTACTTCCTTCTGAAACTTGCCCCACATATATACACACTCCATCCTTTTCCTACATCCTTGTAGGACTAACAGATTTTGAGAAATAACAGTATATTCTGATTAATAAAATCAGCACGTGAATGACTCAGACTAGAGACACACCAAATCACTTTAAAGACTACAAAGCCAGCAATATTTACCAAAACAGAACGAACATGCACCCAAAATGGGAGTTTCCCAGCAAGGACCACGGCAACCTACGTACTATCCAAAGGTGTTACTCAGGTGACCATGTGCTTTCACTAGTCCTTCAAGCTTCACCTCAAATGCTCTCATTCAAAAAATCCTGCCTTAATTCTAGGAATTCTATAAGAAAATGTTGGCAAAACTCTAATACATATCGGCCTCGGGAAAGAAATTATGAACAAGACCCCAAAAGCAATGGTAGCAACCACAAAAATAGGGAAACAGGGCCTGATCATATTAAAAAAGTTTCTGCACAGCTAAGGACACCATCAATCGAGTAGCTAAATAACACTAAGAACAGGAGAAAACACATGCCTGTTATACGTCCAGTAAAGAACTGATAAACAGAACCTACCAATGACTAAAGCCAATCAACAAGAACAAAATCCAACGACTCCATTACAAAGTGGGCAAAAGGCACGAACAGAAACTGTCCAAAGGCAGACAGTCTAATGGCCGAGAAACACATGAGAAAGCTCAACATCTCTAATTACCCGAGAAATGCAAATCAAAACCATGAGGAGATATCGCCTAGCTCCAGTGAAAATGGCTCTTAACAAGTCCCAAAAGCACGGCTATGGAGAGAAAGGATACTTATTCACTACTGGTAGAACTGCAAACTAGAACAACCTCTGTGAAAAGAGGAGAGACCTCACAGAACTGAAAGTACACCTCCCACGTGATCTAGCACTTCTACTACTAAGTGTTTACCTACAGGAAAACAAACAGTTTATCAAAGACACTTGCACTCACAAAGAGGTGGAAGCAACTCAAGTGCCCATCAATACATGGGTGGATTAATAAAATGTGGTTTATGTGTATCATCGAGTACCACTCAGCCATTTGAAAAACGGTGATTTAGTATCTTTCCTAACAACCTGGATGGAACTGGACACCATTCTCCTAAGTCAAGTATGGCAAGAATATAAAAACAAACACCATATGTACTCAATACTAAATCAGAACTAGCTAATCAACACTCATGTACACACATGGATAGAACTCGGCAGAAATCAAACAGGTGGGGGAGGGACGGGAGCTGGGTAAATTCATACCTAACTGGTGCAATACACATGTCCCAGGTGACGTGCACACTTACAACTTAGCCTTTAAATGTACAAAAGCAAATTATGTGTGTATCCCTCCCTCTAATATTTTGAAATTTAAAAAATCCTGCCTGTTCTTTAAGCTTTGTTATTGTTATATGACTATGTCTCATTTATTCCAAAATACCTGAGAGCAAAAAACAAAATAATAAAAGAAACTTATGTAACCTATAGCCCACAGCACTAACAATGATTAGAAATAACAGACCCTCAATAAATATTTGTACACATTCATTGGCTATTGGAAAACAAAGGGGACATTAAACTTTCTTTCTTTTTCTGTCTTCAAATTAAAATAATAGAAAAGTTACCCCCACTCTTTTTATTGAGATAGGGTCTCACTCTGGTGCTTGGGCTAGAGTGCAGTGATGTCACTATAGCTCACAACAACCTCTTACTCCTGGGCTCAAGTGATTGTCCTGCTTCAGCCTCCCAAGTCGCTGGGACTACAGGCACACACACTACCACGTCCAGCTAATTTTTCTATTTTTTGTAGAGACAAGATCTTGCTCTTGCTCTGGTTGGTCTCAAGCTCCTGACCTCAAGTGATCTTCCCATCTCAGCCTCCCAAAGTACAATGATTACAGGCGTGAGCCACACTGTGCACGGCCCAGAAAAGTCCTTTTAAAGGGTTTCTATTTCTGTCTCAAAGGGAATTTGAATTAGTTAAGCATATAGTTTAGAATGTAAGAACACAAAATTCACAATGATATTAATATTACATTAAGGGAGAAATAGAAGTTTCTGAGAAAAATTAAGTCAGAGTAAATAGAAATTGGGCAACTACCTTCACTAGCAACTCAGGTCAAAATTTCATAGTGTAATTATTTTATCTTAAATGTCAAAATCTCTAGCCGTAAATACCATATATTTTGTGTAAGGTATAATGCACAACAAAATTTCAGATCAGATGGTTCGAAAATGTTAACAAATACATTTCATAAACAAACTGAATGGGTTATTTGCACCATGAATGACTTGTACCTATTTCTTTCCATTAACTTCAAAGAGTTTCTCTAAAAATAGATTTTCAAAAACAGTGACAATTAGTATGTCAGTTACTGCCATGGAATGGTGAAACAGGAATTAGTGAGTTGTACATCTAGAGAATGGGCAACCAACTAGCTTGAAGTCACACAATAACACATGTGAAGGCTTATCAGCATTTGATGACTGAACAAAACTATCTGCATATAAATACATTTAGGATGTTGAGTCTTCTTGGTACATTGAAAAATAACTCATTCCCTAGTGAATGAACAACCAGAGTCATTATTAATAGAGAAATAGTTAAAAACAACACAAATATGTTCTTGGCCAACACTCTCTTGGTCCGCTGTCTTGATAGTTCAAAACAGTAATTATCAATGTTAGAGTCAATGTTCTGAGTCCTTAATAGACACTTACTGCATATTTATAATGTGCTGTGGCCTTCTGCTGGGTAGCGGAGATACAAGAGATACAAACATAAATAAGAAACACTGTTTGCCTGTAAGGAGTTCAGTCTAGCAGGAGGCAGACCTGTACATATAATGGTAAAAGAGCAAGAGACACACGTGGGCCATTACAGGACTGGAGAAGGGGCCGCCAGCTTGCGGGAGAATCAAAAGAGCCTTTCAGGACGCTGTTCCTCCTATTGCATCTACTACTGGGGTCATTACCATCATCAAAAGCCTCTGCATACACAGTCAAAAATACAGCAGATTCCCCAAATTTTAAGACAATAGTTAATACAAAAATGTAAATTAAAATTAGTAAGTTTAAATTAAATTTAATTTAAATGTAATTAAAAATTAGTAATTAAAATTAGTTATTAATTCGTTATTTCAGAACTGTATAAAGAAGTTTAAGATTTCATTCTCTTTTTTAAGAGACAGGCTCTTACTCTGTTGCCCAGGCTGGAGTTCAAGGGCATCATCACAGCTCACTACAGCCTCAGATTCCTGGGCTCAAGGGACTCTCCTGCCTTGGGCTCCTGAGTGGCTGGGACTACAGGTACATGCCACAATGTCCTGTTAATTTTAATTTTTTTTGTACAGACAGGGTTTCATTATGTTGCTGGGGTGGGTCTCAAACTCCTGGCCTCAAGTGATCCTCCCGCCTTGACCTCCCAGAGTGCTGGGATTACAGCCATGAGCTGCTGTGCCCAGTAGATTTCACATTTTATCAGTACATAAGGTCACCAAAGGGAAGAGGAAAACATTTTTAATTATATGTTTAAGTAAAAATTGAAAAATGTATATATATTTAAAAGATCCACTGATAAATCTGATAAATTGCTGCATTACAGAATAATGCCTTTAAATATTCTGATCAAATTTTCTGCCAAAGGAATGGATTCTGAAATCAGATTTTATACTTATAATTATCTTCTAAATTTTTTTGCATCTCAAGTGAAAAATAAAACTACCTGGGGATGGAAATTTCACCTCACATAAAATGCAGTCACATTCTCCACGAAACTTTTGTACAATACTTCTCTAAAAGTGTGAAGCTGACGGGTATACAGATTCTTATTAAGACACAACAGATGGACATGGTTAGTGAACACAGTTAAAACTGAGGAGAAGAGGCAGCTGATGACAAGCAGAAAACTGTACAATTCTCACTTGCATTTAGGTGTGGGGAACCAATTTAAAAGCTACTTGAGATGCCTGTCTTAGACTTGTCCAACAACACTTGAAATAGTCAGCTGAATAAAGAAAGCACAATATTAATTTACCTTTAGTTGAAATGATTCAGAATTTTATTTTTACATAAATATAACTATAAACAGGGTACAGGTGACCTCATACAAATGAGTCAAGAAATAGAAAAAAGAGGTGAGACCCTCTCAGATGGCGGCTGAGTAACAGCTTCCCTGTAACTGGGCACGGCGAATCTGGGGAGACAAGACTCTAGACATCTCTGGCCGGTGGGACCTGCCTACGATCATCCCTTTGAGGATACAGGGAGCTAGGAAGGGACTTCTGGACCCCAGGAGGAAGACAAAAACAGTGGAAAACTGGCAAGTGGCTGCGTGTGTTCGATCAACCTAATCACGCCAGCAACCGTGAGTACAAGCAGCAGTGAGACTGCAAACCGGAAAGGCCTTACCTGTGAAC
>CAUYPK010088258.1:0-14168 GCA_963574355.1 Loris lydekkerianus | reverse complement strand
GCACCTGCCATGGCGGCACACGGAGACAAGGCCGCAACTTTCTGACTCCCGGAAACCCTTTGTTGGTCTCTAACCCAAAGTGGAGATGCACAATGTAAACGGGCCAACATTCAAATAGGAGTAGAAGAATCTCAACCCCGTCCCCCCCCCCCCCCCCCCCACCACCACCACCAGACTGGGTAAAGAGGAAATGGCAGGGTAATTGGGGAATATAGGGTAGTGAGATGTTAACAATGGTGATAGAATATTTAGGAAGAGGGAAGGGAAAAGCAGCTTCCTCTCACAGAGCAAGCAAGCCAGGTTTCCTAATCTAACTGCAGATCCGGTGTTCAAAGGATCTAGCTGAGCTAAAGGGCTCAGTCTCAACCACCTGCTGACTCTCCAAACATAGGGCTGGTCCTGCCTGCTGTCTGTTGGTGCACAGGGCTGGTCCTGACTCCTGACTCGCTGCACACAGGGCTGGTCCTGCCTACTAACTCTCTCTCTGCACAAAGGGCTGGTCCTGCCTCCTGACTCTCTGCACACAGGGCTGGTCTTGCATCCTGACTCTCAGTACACAGGGCTGGTCATGCCTCCTGACTCTGCACACAGGGCTAGTCCTGCCTCCTGACTGCACACAGGAATGGTCACAATGACTCTGCCCTATTAGGCATTTCCAGGCTCCTTTTATCTTTCATGGTCTTGATGAGCCCTCAGGGGCTCTGCGCCCGGATGGAAGCAAGGAACCTGAAGAGAAACCAGACTATTTACCTCCTACAGAAATTACAGCCACATCCTGGCCCAGGGTCTGGACAATGAGCTCTGTGAAGACCTGGAGCAACTGAGGAGGACACTTGCCCCCAGAGGACCATGCCACTTCTGAGGCCTGGTGTCCAAGGTCAGCATAGCAGTCAGCACACCAAGACTACTGGCTGCCACGGCCACAGCCTGTGGAAATGTCTGTGGGCCTTGTGTATTAATACATAATTTACATAACAGAAAAATAACCAGTCACTGGTATTTATTATGCAAAATCTCCCTTCTTCCACTTCTTGAAAATGGGAAGGGAGCTTCCCACACCTGCTTACTGGCATTTCTACTGTTCCTTACGTTTCTACTTTCCCTCTGCAGATTAGACCAGCAGTGTAATCTGAACATTTCTCACAGAACATGTGTCTGCAATTTATCAGAATTGAGAAACTATTCAAAGTTTAATTAGGTTCTCCCACTTGGGACTTTTCCTTCTCTCGTTCAGGAGGCTCTTCAGCCTTACTTCCCCTCCCTACTCCACAAGGAGACAGAAGTAAAACTGGGGTTAAACAGCTTGTCCTTTCACCAGTAATCTTACAATACATCACTGCCGACATGACTCCACCCAACAAATAGCCTGTTACCTCCTTGTTCCTCTTTTTAAAATAAACTCTTTAAAAAGTGTTTATTGTTCCTTGAATTTTTATAAGCTTCAACTTATTGTTGAGCTCTAATTTTATGCTAATTGTTATCTCTAATCTTTTTTACCCCCAGAAACTCGTTCCTGGTCATATTTCCTTTCTTCTGAAAACACTCTGTATTCTGTAAGAGGAGGGTTCCCTTCGTTGCAGTTGGACAGCAGAAACAGCGGCCTATACAGAATTAGGACCTAGAGGTAGAATTTTTAGTTATAGAGGAAAGTATCCAGCCATGGCTGATAAGGGGACAATCCTGTTTATAGGTATTTGACAGCTATTAGAATGTGAAGCTTCATGAAGGCAGGGCTTTTTTGTTATTTTGGGTTTTGTTTTTTTTTTTCAATTTTGTTCACTGTTATGTTAATATTTCCAGTTCCTAAAACAGTGCCTGACACTCAATAAATGTTTGTTAAATGAATGAAAAATGAAGAATGTTGCTCATTAGACAGGGCAACAACCAGGTAAAAGGCAGGCTGAACAGAGTCATCACTACACAACCAACAGGCAGAGGCTGATTATTCAGAGTCTAGGACAGGTAACTTGAGCAGACAGCAGCAGGCAAGTCTGCCAGCAGGTAGCAGGCTTCAACATTGCCAAGGTGTTAGGAAAATTATGTAGACTTAGAGAAGGTGCATCCAGGCCCAGAGGCAGTGGCCAAACCCAATTTCCAGATGTGCGACATATTATTAGAGACAGCAGCAATGCTGATTTCCAGGTAGCCCAAAGCTCCCTAAGTTTCTCCTACCTTGTCTTCTAATTATAACCTAAAAATTTTAAATAGAATTCCCCCAAAACCTATTACTTATAGGTTTTCTTTAGAATCGAAAGAACTAGAGGCTTTTTGAGAAATTCCCCTGTATTTCCCCACTCTGTGCCCAAACAGAACCCCACCCCCACAGTAAAGCACTAGACCAGATTCAGAGATTTAGCTAAGGGCCATGGCCTCTAAGGTCCCTGTAGAGTGACCCGTGGAGAGGGAGGTTTCAGAGGGCTCAGGTGCAGGCCAGGTAAGGCCTGAAGATTCTCCCACAGCGAAATTCTAAATGACCTGTATTTCTTAAGTTTTGCATTTGCTAAATAATTTCTTTTGATAGAGAGTATCTACAATATAAATACAAAAAAAAAAAAAAAAAAAAATGCAGGAGTTTTAACAGGCAAAGTAACCAGTCAGGAGTCACATTTTCTTGCAATTGACAAGTGTCATTTCCTGCTTTAAGGCTGTGTCTCTAGTCCCCAACTCAAAGCCTGGTAGGAGGAGCAAGCAGAAATTTATTTGAATAAATAAATGAAAGAAATAGCCAGCCAATTACTCTAATTTTACTGTGTTTTATTTCAATTGCTTGTGTCAGAATTGAAGACTTCAGTGTAACTCAAAGTCTTGAGAGGTGTCCCTTTCCTCATTTGATTTGAGGGATCAGTGGGGGGGGGGACCCTGCCTGGGGAACAGCTGGGGGCTGCTGACGGAGGAGGAGCAAAGATCATGTTACATTCACTCACAGACTCATTTTTCTCTACCACATTTTAAAAAAGCTTTGAGCAAGAATCTTGAAAGAACTCGTTAAAAATACCATATCACAGACTAGTCAAATGATAACTGAGGTACTCTCAGTGTCGAAAATAATGAAAAGATAAAAATAACAAAAATCTATTATAAGTTGTATAACACTTACGCGCTCAAACGAGCTGGGTTTGAAGACCAGTTTATCCCCTCCCCAGTTTGATGATCTTAAGTGATGTGCTGAACTTCTCTGAAGCTGAGTTTTTTATCTGTATAATGGGGGTGATCATTACACTGACCTCAGTATTTTTGTGAAGATTAAAAGAGATAATGGAGGCAAAGGGCTTGGCACAGTACACGGTACAAAGCACAATACTATTATTGTTTCTTATAGACATATTTCATGTACATGTTGACTCACTTGTTCTTGCAGTAATTCAATTACTTCCTGGGCATCTGAATGGAAAACTCTGCTAGATTCAGTAGGAACTGGGCCATGGGCATCTACACTGCTCAATTCAATAGGAACTGGGCCATGGGTGTCTACACTGCTCGATTCCTTAGGAACTGGACCATGGATGTCTTCATAAAGAATAACTCAAGGAGCTGAGTGTGGGACGTGGAAGGCTCCGATGGAGCTGCTGCTTCTGCTTAAGAGCTCAGACTAGCAACAGGGGTAGCCCCAGGAAGATCCTGTCACCAGGAGCAAAGAGGAGAGACCACTGGCTGGAAGCTGGGCACTGCCGCTGACAAGAGCACTGTCACTGTGTTCATCAGGGGCCTGCCTCTGTGTCCCGCTGACCACACACAACACTGAGAACTTACAAAAGGGGAACTAGGAAAATCCAAGGATTTGGAGGTACCTGACCCTCTCTCTTGCAATTGTGGCCTTTCCCTTACAAAGAAGAGTGACAGTCCAGAGTCTCCGTGCTACTTCCAGGGGAGGGTCAGAAAACCAACGCTCTGCACGCCCTTGTTGAGGGAGGTCAATAATCATTTCCCGCTAAGAAAGCCGGAGGCCAGAAGCTGGAAGAGGAAATCAAGCCAGTTGGAGGTCTGATCTAGAGTCTGGTCCTCAGGCTTCTAGGGAATTAGTTGAGTCTTTCAGCTGGGGTGGACGTGAGAGTTTTCTTCACAAATGCTCGGTAAAAATAATAATGATAATGACAGTATTTGTGTGCATTTACAGGCAACCACACCATCCCTTTTATTATAATAGTGCCTTAGCAACAACTACAAAGAACACAAGAGGTGATGGGAAAACACAAACCACTTCTCCCACAAGACTGGGGACAGCTTTTCTCTGGGGCTCTACTTTGTCATCTAAAAACAGGATGGTAAAAGCAGAAGTCCTCCAGGTCGCTTTCAGGTCTAACGCTCCCTGCCTAGACACTTGACAATAAGGTCACAGACAGATACAAAAGCCAAGGCTTGCCCTCCCACTTCCTTTTATCCTCTGGAACCTCGTCTTACTCACCCAGTTGTATTTGCTCTGTGACAAATTTCAACAAGCAGGGCCCATCACCAAGGCTTCTCCCTCACTCAGATTTAACAATTTGCTAAGGATTTTAAATTCCGGTACAAGACTCCATTCCCAAACCATTAGAGAGGCCATATTCATATCCTGGTAGGTCGCAGCCCATCAGCCTTCACCCAGCCCACGTACTTTTCAGGCTAGAGCTGGATATGTACGTCTTCACAGCTCTGTCCTTGTGACACTTGTGAGTTTTCCTACAACTACCAGCCCACATGCAACCATTTCCTTCTGATGAAAGAGATTCACCTTACTTTCAGCAAATGACCATTTCCACATCCAGTTACACATTCCTCCTTCCAATGCATTATTTTTCTGAATTTCTTAATAAGAAATCATTTCTTTAATAACTCAACTTTGGAATATTTTACAGACATTTCACTCCTTTAATTTCTTCCCTTCAAGATTCAATACCAATTTGCAAAAGTAGGAATGGAAGGATATTGTTTGTTACCCCCCCCCCCCCAACAGCATATAAAACTCATAGAAGGAAGGTGACCTTAGAAGGGAAATCATACTTTCCCTAAAAGATTGGAATGATTATTAATTGGATGCGAATTGAATATATTTCCAGTGGAATCAGATATTACAGTTAGGACAAACAGATTGAAGTTAAAGTTAGATGAGTTAGAAGTTTTTTAAGTATAAGGAATATTTGCATTAACCATGATACCTTTATCCCTGAAGAGCTGTTTTATAAGACTTGGGATTTGAATTCAATGACCTTCAGGTTTGAAGTTCTTTCATTCTACTCCAGAATCATATGAAGGTGGTGCTAACATTCTGTTTGTGTTTGGTGAACTTTTAAAATCTAATAGCTCGATTTTAGAGTACAACATAAAATAGACTTTCTGATTTAAGAGACTTAGTTTCTAAGAAATAAGATAGTAAATTTCATTTAAATAAATGAAATTTCAAACCAAATAAAAAGTAGGCATCTTGGCTATGTGATTTAATCTTAATATTTTATGTCAACATGAACACAAAGTTTGTGATATTTAAAGAAAATAGTTTTATCCACGTGTTGCTTGAAAATTGAAACGGATTAAGGTTTAGCTCCAGATGTGAATTTGCATAAGGAACATATTCAGCAATACAGAGATCAGTGAAAGGGCCTGGAGCTACCCACTTGTGGCCTAAAGAAAGACCATTCTTGATAGCATCCTAGTTCAAAAACCATGCTATAAAAACTCACTTCTTAGATATGTACCCTCTAAACAACAGAGCACTTTTAAGAGGAGCCTCAATTAATATACACAATTTAGGGGTCCTGTTTCATAAAAATTAACACTTCTCCTAGACATTAAAATAGTAGACTGATCTTAATAATATGTAAATAAAAATGTTTGAAATGGAACTAAAATATGCAAAAATTGCATAAACATTAAATCGAAGAAAAGCACCAAGAATCACTATTCCAATCACTTGCTCCACGAAGCTTACATCAGTCAGCTTAAGCTGCTATAAAAAAATACCATATACTGGGTTGCTTACAAACCACAGTTCTGTAGGTGGGAACCTGAGACCAGGATGCCAGCATGGCCAGGCTTTGGTGCGGCCCTCTCGACAGTTACAGACTGCCCGCTTCTCATTGTGTCCTCACCTGGTGAAGAGCAGAGAAGGGAGACAAGTCTCTCATGACACTTAGATGGGCACTAATCCCATTCACGAGGGCCCCACCCTCAGAACCTCATCTTACCTTAATACCTCTCAACAGCCCCAACTGCTGATATGATACCGTTGGAAGGACAGGGTTTTAACATATGAAATCTGGGGAACACAAATATCCAGTCCATGATCACTGAGAGCCTACATGAAACAGCTAACAGTCAATTTTTCTAAATCCAAAAATGCCAGTTTGATAGACTTCAACCTAATATGAAATAAGAATATGAGTGGCAGGTAAATGATGCAAACCAGGTGCTCACAGTACATCTTTCCAGGCAGACTAAAATCATGGTAGGGTTGACCCCAGGTTCTAGGTAGATAGAACGTGACCTTTGGGGTTTATGATCAAAAGAAAAAATAAAGAAAAAAGTTAGAGGATCCCCTGAGACTAGCAAAAGAGAGATCAGCTAAGTGGTGAGCTAGAAGTTCCAGTGACAGGTAGCTGTGATGGGGTGGGGAGTGGGGGGAAGATATTCCCATAATGCAGGTTGCAAGACAAGGTGGGGGAGATCCTAAAAGATATACTCAGGTGGATTCCAGATGGCCAGCGCCCGAGGCTTTCCAAAACCTGGAAGATTCATAAACATGAGAAATGAAAGGCTGAGCCTATAAAATCAAAGTGCTAACTGTTGAGTTTAGTAGGCACTGTCACTAACTCCTACCTCACTTTTACCATTCCTTTGACTCCTAAACCAAAAAACGGTAACTCCCTAAACGGTTTTGAGGGATTTAAGTGAAACCATGTACACAGAGGACCTTGCACATGATAACTGCTCAGAGTGTCTATGCACTTCACAGACTTTCCTGCTTCTCAGGGTTTGATCTGTATCTCATCGAAATGATGGAACGTGCTCGGCAAGTAAAACAAAGCCTAAAATGATCACTGGAACAGCTGCGTGAATCCCACCTCAGTGTGCTGCTCAGATACAAAGCGTGCTGGATTTCTCTTTACAATGCCATGAAAATACTTTTACTTGCTCTTCCTCGTTCCTCAATTTTCATGACTTCCTGCCAGCACTGCTCCAAGCTGCTTTGACAAACACCCAGTGAACCCCTCCTTTCCAGATTCAACATTCACTTTGGAGTGCCATGTCCAGGGGCTCCTGCTCGCTGTTTTCTCCTTCCGTTTCTGGCTTGGTTCTACCTCCTTCCAGTTTCCTTCTCCCGGCATCCAGCACCCCAGAGCTGTGCACTCACCTGAATATCCACACACCCTGGGGCTCTGCACTTGTTTTCATTATATACTCATGGCTTTTTCCAACCCTGAGACTTCAGCTCCTCCCCACACCTATCCCTATATCTGTACCACCATTGGGAGGCTCTGCTCCAGTCTCTGTCCTATGAAATAGTTCACTCAAAAGTCCAAAAGACGTTCAAACATGCCCCCAAACTTCCCAATTCTACTGTGCCCCACCGTACACTGCAGAACACTTATCTTAGCATTTATCACATTGTACTGCTGGGGCTTAAAAGTACATAATGCCATATGTCATTGAAGACAGGGACTATTTCTTATTCAGGTTTGAACTCCTAGGTGCTGGCAAAGCATTGGCACAGGAGGCACCTGCCCGATACGAGTGAGCGGGTACCAGCCTTGCCGCGCCGCTGCCGTCCGCTGCTGCATCTTCACTCCGCCCCGAGTACTTCCTTCTCTCCTTGGCTCTGCGGTCTGTCTGGGGTATGTTTTGGTTACTGGGTTGCTTTGTTTTTAACATTCTGATTGTTGCTGGGTTATTTCCCCAGGATGCTCTCCCGGCTGCTACGCTTCACATACTCTGAGATTTCCATTTGCAGTTAAATGGTCACATTTTTTATCAGCCTCTGGACTGGAATAGGCCCCCGGGAAGCTCAGTTACAACCACACACATATTTGTGGACTGTAACAGGCAGGAAAGGAGTTTGGCAGGAGTCCCCTGTCTCTGCCCAGAGTCATTCCTTGTGTCTTATTTCACTGTCTGCTTCCTCAAAAAAGATCTCACTTTCTCAATATTCAACACTCCCATTTGACTGTTTACACCGTTGGTAATGGAGCTATAAAATCTGGTAATCCTACATGGAAAAGTGAGCAGAATTATTAACCTCAAAATAAAAAGGAGAGGGGTAAAGCTTTTTCTCTAGGCCTTTTTGTTGTTTTTCTTTTAAGCTTTAAAACATATTTTTTAACTACCATGCTCTAAAATGAAAGCCTTCTATTCAAATCAGAATGTGAGGGAGATGTCTAGTCTATTTGCATTTTACAAACATGTCATAGTAAACTCCCCTTCTCTAATTCACTCATTCTTTTGCAAGTGGGTATAACACCATCCAGCACCAATCTTTTGCCCAATCTTTTCTTTGTTGAAAAGATTATTTCTTCCTCATTGAATGCTATTACATCCTTGTAAAAAACCAATGACCACACCACATAATGATCTCACCGTTTGAACTACTGTTTCTTTGAGGTGAAGTTTGAGATCAAAGAGTGCATTCCTCAACTTGGTCCTTTCTCAAAATGATTTTGACTACTCTAAGTTCTTGCTTTCCATGTGGATTTTAGATTCACCTTGTCCATTTCCAAAAGAAAAGGCAGTTGGAATTTTGATAGAGATCGCATTGCATCTTAATTACAATACAATTAATTAGAGATGTGTTGCCATCTTAATAATAGTAAGCTTCTAACCCCAGAGCCTGGTGTCTTTCCATTTATTTACACCTAATTCCTTTCAGCAATGTCTCATAGTTTTCACTGCACAAGTCTTCCAACTATTTGGTTAAGTTTATTCCTATGTATTTTACTATTTTTATGCTACTGCAAGTGGAAACGTTTTCTTAATTTCATTTTTGGATTGCTAACGTATATGATCTCAACTCACTTTTGTACACAGAACGTGCAAACGTGCTGAATTTATTAGCTCTAATAGCTTTTTTGGTATGGACTCTTTAGGGTTTTCCCTAAAGAGTACCTGATCATGCCATTTGCAAGTGGAGATAAATTGACTTCTTCCTTCTCAATCTGAATACTTTTTTTCTCCTACTGAATAACAACTGGTAAGACCAGATATCCTTGGCTTTCCCGATCTAAGACATTTCAATTGTTCATAAGTATGTCAGTTGAGAGTTTTTCATAGATGTCCTTTATTAGTTTGAGGAAGTTCCATTCTACCCTTAGTTTGTTGGAAATTTTTATTCTGTAAGGTTGTTGCGTATGGTAAAAAGCTTTTTCTGCATCTATTAAAATGATTTTTTTCTTTATTCTATAATATTCTGTATTACATTGATTCATTTTTTATGTTGAACCAACCTTGGATTCCTGGAGTAACTCTCACATGGTCTTAATATATAATGCCTTTTATGTTGTTGGATTCTGTTTACTAGTGTTTTGTTGGAGATTCATTCTCCAGGGATATTGGTCTGTAGCTTTTCCTTGATCTTTTTGTCTGGCTCTGGTATCAGAGTTAATAGTGGCCTCACAGAATGTGTTAGTAAGTATTCCTTTCTCTTCTGTTTTTTAAAAGAGTTTGTGACAGATTATTGCTAATTTTTTAGGTGTTGGTAGAATTCACCAGGGAAGCCACCTGGTCTTGGCATTTTCTTTCATGAGAGACTTTTAATTACTGATTCAATCTCATTATTTGTTACAGGTCTGAATTGACTCAAGAAGAAATACAAAATCAATTCAGACCTATAACCATTCAGTGTTGTTAGTTTTTGTCTTTCTAAGAATTTGTCCTTGGTTTTTTTTTTTGTTTGTTTGTTTGTTTTTTGAGACAGAGTCTCACTCTGTTGCCCTCAGTAGAGTGCCATAGTGTCACAGCTCACAGCAACCTCTAACTCTTGGGCTCAAGTAATTCTCTTGCCTCAGCCTCCTGAGTAGCTGGGACTACAGGCGCCTGCCACAATGCCTGGCTAGATTTTTGTTCTTGTTATCATTGTTGTTTAGCAGATCAGGGCCAGGTTCGAACCCACCAGCCCCGGTGCTTGTGGCTGGTATCCTAACCACCGTGCTACGGGCACAAGGCCAGAATTTGTCCATTTTAATCTAGGTAATCTAATTTGTTGGCGTACCATTATTTACAGTATTTCATTAACACCCTTTTTACTTCTGTAAGGTTAGTAGTAATGTCTCCCCTTCCTCTTTTCTTTCCTGATTTTAGTCTCCTAAAGAGAGAGAATCTTCTCTCTCTTTTTATTGGGTCAATCCAATTAAATATTTATCAATTTTGTTGATCTCAAAGAACCAACATTTGCTTTCATTGGTTTTCTGTATTACTTTTCTTCCTTTGCTTATTTTAGCTCTAATCTTTCTCACTTCCTTGTTCTTTCTTTGGGTTAAGTTTGCTCTTCTTTTTCTGATTCCTTACGCTATAAATTTGGGTTATTTCTTTAAGATATTACTTTTTTAAAGATACAGTTTCTACAGTTGTAAATTTCCCTCTGATCACTGATTTCATCGTATCCCGTGTTAAGTTGTGCTGTGTTCTCACTTTCATTCATCCCAAAGTATTTTCTAATTTCCGCTGTGGTTTCTCTGAATCATTGGTTCCTTAGATGTATATTGCTTAATTTTCACATATGTGTGAATTTTCCAAATTTTCTTCTGTTTTTGATTTTCAATTTCATTTCATTGTGGTCAAAAAGACATACTTTGTATGATTTTAATTATTTTATATTTTTAGGACTTGTTTAATGGCCTAACATATGGTCTATTTTGATGACTGTTCCACGAGGAATTGAGAAAAATGCATGCTCCTGCTGTTGTTAGGTGGGGCCTTATATAGCTGTCTGTGAAGCCAACTCACGTAGCTGGTTTGTAGCGTTGTTCAAGTTCACTTCCCTGCTGATTTTCTGCCTTCTAGTCTATTGATTATGGCAAGTGGGGCACTGAAGTCTCCAGCTATTGTGGAATTGTCTATTCCTTTGTTCAATTTTGTCAGCTTTTGCTTCATGCATTTCAAGTCTCTGATAGGGACATATGCGTCTTTATTTGTTGTATATTTCTGATGGATTGAACTTTTAAAATTATAAAATGTCCATCTTTGTCCCTCTAAGTCCATTTGTAGAACAAGAGTGCAGCTTCCTCTTGGTCATGTTTGTAGGTGTCTCTTCCATCATTTTACTTTCAACCTATTTGCACCTTTGGACCCAAAGAGAGCCTCTTGAACGCAGTGCATAAGTGAGTCACATTTCAAAAATCCATCTACCAATATGTCTTTTAACTAGAGAACTCAATTCAATACTGATAAAATCATATTTACTTCTGTTATTTTTCTATTTTCTGTATGTTGTGTCTTTTCTGATTCTCAGTTCCTCCATTACCACCTTCTTCCACTCTTTTTTTTCTTTTTTTTTTCTTTTTTTTTTTTTTGCAGTTTTTGGCCGGGGCAGGGTTTAAACCCCTCACCTCCAGCATATGGGGCCGGCGCCCTATCCCTGTGAGCCACAGGTGCCGCCCTACCATTACCACCTTCTTTTCTGTTACATATATGTTTCTATTGTAACAGTTTAATTCCCTTATAATAGGTATATTTTACCATCTACTTCTAAATTATTTTCCTAGTAGTTTTCCTAGTGATTACCATTAATATCTTAAGGTCAGTTGATTAACAGCCTTAGTTCCATCTGTGACCTTAATTCCTCTTTGCCATATAAAATAATTTATTCGCAGGTCCCAGGGATTAGGTGTGGACACTGAAGGGGTCTTTATTCTGCCTCCCACAGGTACCTAAAGGTCAATATGTCCAAGAGCCTTTTATTAAACATGTGCACACAAACCCATAACCTACACACACACACATACACACTAATATATCCTACAAGATAAACAAGCAAGTGGCAAACTCCTGGTGCCCTTCCAGGCCTTCCTCATCTCAGCCGCTGGCAGAGCCTCCAGCCTTGTTGCTGAAGTCAGACCTGCAGTCCTATTAACACTTTGCCTTTTCCCGCTCTCAAATCATATTCACCACTGAGCCCTAGTAATTTACCTCTAAAAAATCTGGGCAATCTCCCATTGCTTTGTGTTTCTACTTCCATTACTAGACAAATGATTATCAACCTTTTCTTTATTGTCACTTCTCAAGAAGCATTTTTTCATCTTTTTTCTAATTGCCCCACCCATGAAATGTTAATACCACTGATGGATTCTACAACTGTGGTTTACTCAGGAAGGATTAAGAAGGATGGGGTAAAGTTTTCCAGTTAAAAAGTGAATTAAAAGTTCTAAAGCTGTCAACATTTAACTTAAATTTAAAACTTAACTTTAAAATGTTGAGTAAATTCAAAGATAACATATATGCTTAAATAAGTTATACCAAATTGCATATGCAAATCAGCAATTTATAGAAACATACCATAATAGCAATGGGATCAAAATTGTAAAAAAAAATCATTCAAATTATATTTTCCAGCAAAACTACTAAAAAGTTAACTTTTTTTTGGGACAGAATTTCAAACTGTCAACCTGGTAGAGTGCCGTGGCATCACATCTCACAATAACCTCAAACTCCTGGGCTAAAGCCATTCTCTTGCCTCAGCCTCCCAAGTAGCTATTTTTTCTTTTTCTTTGCAATTGTCATTATTGTTTAGCTGGCCAGGACCAGGTTCAACCCCGCCACCCTCGGTGTATGTGGCCGGCGCCCTGCCAATTGAACCACAGGCACCACCTAAAAATTTAATTTCTTAAAAATTATTTCTACTGAACTTAAGTTTTGTTTGACATAAGATAATCTTTTAACTCATTAATCTGCTAGATATCATTCAGATATGGTTGGCAGTTTTTCTTTTTAGCATTTGACAAAACAAGCGATGAGATGATTAACTTTTGTCAAATTAAATCATAAAGTATAAATTATTTTAGTTTAATTCTGAAAACCCAATGTACACCCAAAAGCACGAGTATCAAACACAAACAGCATCCCCACAGTGGTTAGTAGCAGCCCACAGCCAAGGTGAGGTCACCTCCTGCAGTAGGACTTCAAGATGAGACATTCGTGCATGAGAAAGTCCTCCCAACCCCCATCCAGCCCTCAGAGTTCTGCACCACTGCACACATCTTTGTGTATCTTTCATGAATTCCATGCCAGTGCTGCTCATGGGATACCTTGAAACAACACCAAAACCAAACAATAGAAATTAAATTCTAAGCAATAAGATTTTATCAGTTCCTGTTAAGCATCAGGGGGCCACAGACTACTGTACAGGTAAGATTTCTTTTGCCTGCCTCATGAACCATATTTTCTCTATCGAGTAAGATCTCACTCCTATGGAGAGTTCAAGCTTTAATAATTAACATCCCCATTTCTAAAACATCTCACTAAGCCTCAATGTCTCTTCCCAGTTTTTCTGGTCTGTTCTTCACAACGATGTCAGATGACTTCCTGAAACATAAAACCTGCTACCCCATTTCCTTCAATGCTTTCAGCTGCTCTCAGAATAAAACCCAATGCTTGACACTGCCTGGAAACCATTCCCGACGTGCTCCTAACTCCAGGGCGGGTCCTGCGGCAGCTTCCAACCCTCTCTGCTCTCCAGCACCAAAGGCCTTGAGTTCATCAAACCACACTCATGCCATGGGGACGTTGTACACACTGTTCTTCTGCCTGGAAGCTTCTTTTCTGCCTTCTTTGCTTACCTAAAGGTTATTTCTTCAGAATTCTGCTTAATTATTCTTTCCTCAAGGAATCCTTTACTGTTATTCCCAATTTCACCAAATCTGCTTTTAATAAACTATGATTCAGTCCTACCCTCCCCGGACCACAATTATCACAACTGTAATTTTGTATTTATTTATACTGTTAGTTTTATATTCTCTAAGCTTTACATTTAATTTTATTTAATTTTATTATTATTTTATTATTAAATCATAGCTGTGTACATTAATGTGATCATGGGGCACCATGCACTGGTTTTATAGACCATTTGACATATTTTCATCACACTCGTTAACACAGCCTTCCTGGCATTTTCTTAGTTATTGTGTTAAGACATTTATATTCTACATTTACTAAGTTTCATATGCACCCTTGTTACAGTTAATTTTTTTTCACCAATATTTCCCTGGTTTCTA